>PVKZ01002000.1:0-189545 GCA_004027375.1 Macroglossus sobrinus
AGAAGAAGAAGAAGAAGAAGAAGAAGAAGAAGAAGAAGAAGAAGAAGAAGGAGGAGGAGGAGGAGGAGGAGGAGGAGGAGCTGGACCACCTTTTTACACCATATACAAGAGTAGACTAAAAATGGTTTAAAGACTTAAATGTAAAACCCAAAACCATAAAACTTCTAGAAGAAAATACAGACAGTAAACTCTCTGATATTGCTAACAGTAACTTCTTGTTGCATATATCTCTGGGCAAGGGAAACAAAAGCAAAAATAAATAAATGAGACTACATCAAACTAAAAAGTTTCGTTACAGCAAAGGAAACCATCAAGATAACAAAAAGACAACTGACTATTTGGGCAAAGATAGTCACTGATAATATATCTGATAAGGGATTAATATCCAAAAATTATAAAGAACTTATACAAATCAACAACAAAACCAACAATCCAATTTAAAAAATGGGCAGAAGACCTGAACAGATACTTCTCCAAAGAGGGAACAGAGATGGCTAACAGACATGAAAAGATGCTCAAGGTCACTAATCATCAAAGAAATGCAAATTAAAACCACAATGAGATATCACCTCACACCTATCAGAATGGCTTTCATCAATTAACTAAAAAACAGCAAGTGCTGGTGAGGATGTGGTATAAAGAGAACCCTCATACATTGTTCGTGGGATTGCAAATTGGTACATCTGCTATGGAAACAGTATGGAGGTTTCTCAAAATATTAAAAATGGATATACCTTTTAACCCTGCAATTGCACTTCTGGGTATTTATCCAAAGAAAACCAAAACAATAATTTATAAAGATCTATGTAATTCAATATTCATGGCAGCACAATATACAATAGCCAAGATATAAAGGCAACCCAAATGCTCACTAACAGATAATTGGATAATTACAGGGTTCTTGGAGCTGTCCTGGGCATATAGCACTGTGTGCCTCCTTATTATTTTGATTCCCAAGACTAACAGATAATTGGAAATTATGACTCATATATACAATGTATTACTCAGCCATTAAAAAAAATGAAATCCTACCATTTGCAACAACATGAATGGACCTAGAGGTTATTATAATGAGTGAAATAAGTCAGACAGAGAAAGATAAATACCGTATGATTTCACTTATATGTGGAATCTAAGGAACAAAATGAATAAACTAATCAAAAACAGACTCATAGACATAGTGAACAATTTGGTGACAGACTGAGGGGAGGGGTATTTGGGGGCTGGGAGAATGGGATGAAGGATTAAAGAAGTACAAATTAGTAATTGATAGTTGGGCAATAGGATGGGAAGCATGGCATAGGGAATGCAGTTAGCATTAATATGATGGCTAAGAGGAGGGCAGGGGAGGGAGAAAGCAATTGGGGAAATCATTTTATGAACAATATAGATGTCCCTCCAATGCACTGTATACTTGAAACTAATTTAAATAAGTAAATTTATTTTAAAAAAAAACTTCTCTGCCTTCAGAAGGTGTTTAATGAATCTGCAAATTAATCATAGCTCACATACACCTCTCACTTTGAAGGTTACTTTAACATACTAAACCATAAAATTAACATATAACTTATTCATTGTCACACTGATATTTTCTATTTATCCCAGTTTTTCTTCCCACTTACATGTTATTTTATTTATACAAGTTCAATGAAGATATCATAGACTACCTGTTTAGACTTACACAGATGAATAAATAATAAATGAAAATATGATATTTAAGCCATTAAAATATATTTTATGAACAATAATTTTACTGTTACATAACTATTATTGCTATTATTATATAAGCATTAGTAACAACTATAGATTATAAAATATAGTTCTAAAAAGAATGAGATCTGTAGAAGAGATTAAGATGCATATTTCACCAGTACCACATACTAGCTTTCATATCTTGAACAAGTTATAAACTAATTTCTCTGCATATTAGTTTTATAATCTATGAAATTAATGTAAAGATTATATATTTTTAAAGTAGAAGTTTATACAGTTATAAAAATTAAATGACTTACTCTATACAACCACTTAGGATACTGCATGACATAGAGTACAAAATAAGTGTTAACTGTTAATATTATTTGCTACTAATTACTAGCATTTTTTATGGCTAATTTAAATGATGCTATAACAAAGAGTGATATATTAAGAACAAAAGCTCATACTTAGAAATACTTAGCTATGATTATTTTTATAATGTTTTGGTTACTACTGTTACTCAGGAGTCAAGTAGAATTCTACCTTCATTTTGTATGGGCTGTTTTGGTTGAATTCATTCATTTTTATTGAATTAAATTCTTTGGTTGAAAGTAGTCTCAAATGCATTCTAAAAATATGGATGGATGGATAGATAAGTAGACAAGTCAGTTGATCAATCGATGGATAAATATGGATATACACCATTTTGACTAACTGCTGCTTTCATTTTTGTTTCCTTTGAAATGCATTCTGTGCATTTCCACCAGAAATTAATTTTCTAAAATGCAAGTTAAGATTTCTGCATTCAGATAGAAATTTAAACCCACATATTTAAATTTGCTTTTACCAAAAATTCTATAGAAATAAACAAAGTCAGGACTAGATAAACTGTTAGATGCCATAAGCACTGAAAAGTGTTAAGGATAAAATAATAAGGATTAAAATATACATAAGGTTACCCAAGGACATTTATGATGGTTATTTTAATACCCTGAAAGACAATATATTGCCTTCCTTTAAAGGAGAAAAAAATACATCCAATTGGCTAAAAAATTAAAACACCAGTAGAGTCTGTCTATTGGGTAGTCCAGCAATAATCAAAGATGTGTATTTAAAAACTAAGAGCAATGTCAGGACAAACAAACATACAAACAAACAAAAAACAAAATATTATAAGTACTGGGGGAAAAAGAACCCTTAATTGATCCCCTATCTTGAATCATCTCTTCAAGTATGAATACATATGAGATCCAACTGAAGACAATAGTTATCTGCCAGATATTGGACACTGAAATAAAAACTTAGGAATTAAATGGATAAAATTCTATATATAAGCTATAGAAAAAAAATAATCAAATCGAAGAAAAGCAGATGCTAAGGGCTATGGTTCACATGAGAACTCTGGATAGAAGGAATAGATCAGATGAAATCACAATGAAGCTATCCCTTGAGCTATGCTAGAGAAGTGCATGAAAAGTAAATCTGAAATACACAAGATAGAGAAGTGATTAGATATCCACATAAGCTCAGGTGGCTAAAACAAAACCAGAAAAGTACAATTTCTTAGAACAACAGAAATTATCTATAGCTAAATGAGGCTCCATGGAAGATACTTCCATATTTGCCATGAGCAACGAGATATTTGACACATTCTTCACTAGCCAATTTTTATATCCATATATGCAGTCCAACACAGAAACACATTCACGCAAAATCTAGATGACCTTTTACCTAAATCGCTTTATAGTCCTTCCCTACACTGCAAGATTTAAGACCATTAACTTTGTTTAATGCATGGTCCAATAATTACTTAAAGAATTACTATAATTAAAAAACAAAAAGGAGATTTGGGAATTGAAATTAAATACTCTTTCATGAAACAGACTAACTCTAATTTTAAAAAATTAAAAAATTTTTATTTAAAATTTCACTGAGATTTGTGGATAGTGTCTATTAATAAAAAAGTGTCAAATAAAAATACCAAAATAAAATACAATAAAATTTTTTAATAATAGATTGAACACATCAGGAAATAAAAAAATGACTTCAGAAGGAAATTTACCTAGGGTCATAGGCACACAATGCAATAAATGTACAATATATTATTGACTTGTCTATATAATTTTATTAACCAACAATATATTATTGACTTGTCTATATAATTTTTTAATGAATGTCATCTGATAAATTTAATTTTAAAAAAGATAATAATAACTTTGAAAAATGCCTTGAGAAAATACTCCAACATATAAAGAAATGACAAGAAGGCCAAAGGTTAAATGCAAAGAGAGAAAGAAATACATGGGGAATATGTTAATATATTATACAGAGCATATATGTGATAATAGGAATTCCAGAAAGAAACAAAGCAGAAAGAGAAAATATAATAATTTACATTAAAAGAAAATATTCCTGGGCTAAAAATACTTGAACTATCAAATCAAAAAAAGACCTGACACTGAAAATCTCATAGAATAAAGCATAGGGGAAAAGCTTCTTGACATTGGTCTTGGCAATAACTTCTTGGATATGACACCAAAGCACAGGCAACAAAAACAAATATAGACTAGTAGGACTACATTAAACAAAAAGATTTCTGCACAGCAAAGGAAACAACAGAATAAAAAGGCAACTTATTCAATGAGAAAATATTTGAAAACCATATATCTAAGAAGTTAATTTTCAAAATATTGTTGTACACACGGACCCAGGAAAAAAAAACCCAAGACTGAAAATTTACCTGCATAAGTGGAGGACATGAAAAGGCAAAAGAAAGAGGTTGGCCACTCATGTCTGGTAATTAATAGAATTTATTAAGAGAAACTTATAAACAAAGCATGTCTCAGGCAGTTGCAAGATGAAGTGGATCCCCACGCTGCTTGGCTGGCATCAGAGAATTATACAGGGTGACAGTCATGGGTACTAGTATGTGAATGCTACCAGAAATTATATTCTTGACCAGGTTAGGACAGCAACCTGTTCCAGGAACCAGCACGTGACAGGAGGCAGAGGAGTGGTGCTGATTTATGTCAGAAGGAACATCAATTACAATCAGACAGCCTCTAAATGGAATTTGCAGAAAACAACCTCTATTTTTGCCCAGGTCCAGCTCAAGGGACAGATAGAGGTCATGTCATGGAACAGTCTCTCATTCCCAAATATACAAGAATCTCCTACACTCAATTTAGATATAACAACAACAACAACAACAACAACGACAACAACAACAGCAACAACAATAACAACAACTTAATTTTTAAAAAATAGGCAAAGGACTTGAACAAACATATATTCAAAGAAGACATTTAATTTAAAGTTAGTCTGAAATTTTCAAAATTATTAATCACCAGAGACATGTAAATCTGAACTACAATGAGATACCACTTCACACCAGTTAGAATGGCTGTTAACCAAAAACATAGATAACGGCTCTTGGTGAGATTGTGGAGAAATTGGAAAACTTGTACACTTTTGGTGGCAACGTAAAATAGTATAGCAGTTATGAAAAACAGTATAGAGCTTTCTCAAAAATTAAAAATATTGCTACCATATAATTCAGCAATCTTACTTCTGGGTAAATATCAAAACAATTGAAATCAGGATCTCAAAGAGATATCTGCACTCTCATGTTTATTGCAGTACTGTTCACAATATCCAAGATATGTAAACAATGTAATTGTCAATCATAAGATGAATGGATAAAAAAAAGTGATATATGGAGACAATGGAATATTATTTAGACTTTACAAAGAAGTCTACCATTTACAACAACATAAATGAACCTGGAGGATATTATGTTAAGTGAAACAAGCTAGTCACAGAAGGACAAATACTACATGATTCCACCTAGATGAGGTATTTAAAATAGTGAAACTCATAGAAGCAGAAATTACAATTATAGTTGTAATTAAATAAAAAATTGCTCACCACTTGAGAGGGTTAGAATTATCCATCAGAAGCTGGCAATCCACTTCAAGTTAGTATGTCTTTATTTAGGTAGTAGATTATGGGAAAGTTATATTATAGATTATCTGACTAGCTTTGTCCAGGAGCAATACCAAAGAAAAAGACAAAAACAATCTTATTGAATTATATTACGTGTTTATTTTTAGTTATATAACTTTTCATAAGAATAATAAGCATTTATCTTTAGTAAGATGAAATTATTAGTATTGTCAGTCATGTTCATAGGAAAACTATAGTATAGAATACTATTTATAATAATACACTTTGGTATATACAGCTAAGTACACACATGAATTATAATTATTGCTTGCCTTTTTAGGGCTAAGCATCTTCATTTTCTCTAACATTTACAGTCAAAAGATTTTTTTGTACCTGTTGAATAGCAGCTTTAAAAAACATAATTCATTTAACCTTTTAATTAAATAACTCTAATCACTTTCTTCTCCTTGCCATATCCAATATTACTGCCTTAATTTAAGTTTCTATCATCATTTATGCATAGCTATTGTTATTATCTTTATAAAGCACCAGCACAAATTTTGGTATACAGATAGAAATTTTATCTCACATGTTTGCTTGGAAAAAAAAAAAAGGACAAGAAAGTAATGTAAACACTGAGCTACCAGAAAAAAAAAAGATAAAATGGCTATAGAAAAACCCCATATTTAAATAATCACCCTAAATGGACTGTCTCAGCAATAAAAAGGCAGAGTTGCAGATTGCACCAAGAAACAAAACCCAACCATATGCTGCTCCAGGAGACATATCTCAGTTCCAAAGACAAATATAAACTCAAAGTGAAAGGATGGAAAATATTTCAAGCAAATGGCATTCAGAGAAAAGCAGGAGCAGCAGTACTAATATTGGATGAAATAGATTTCAAAATGTTTAAAAAAGTAAAGAAAGTACTATGGAACACTTCATAATGATAAAGGGAATCATGCACCAAGAAGACATAATACTTATTAATATCTATGCTACCAATCAGGAAGGCCTGAAACATGTGAAGCAATTACTAACAGGACTAAAGAGATAAACAAAGCAAATCATTATCGTAGTAGAGGACCTGAATACCCCACTCTTTGATATAGACAGATCATCTAAACAAAAAATCAATAAGGAAATAACATCTTTAAATGACACATTAGACCGACTGGACACAATTGACATTTACAAAGATTTTCATCCCCAAACAACTGCTTATACATTCTTCTCTAGTGCACATAGAACATTGTCAAGGATTGACCACATACTGGGACACAGAGAAAGCCTCAACAAATTAGAGTGGTTTGAAAGCATACCAACCATATTCCTTGATCATAAGGCTTTGAAGCTGTAGATCAACTGTAAAAGGAAGCAGGAAGAATAAATACATAGAGAAGGAACTACATGCTACTAAAGAATAACTGAGTCAGAGAAGAAAAGAAAAGAGAGATCAAGAGATACAGAAAAACGAATGATAATATAGTACAATATATCAAAACTTTGGGACACAGCAAAAGCTGTCATAAGAGGAAAGTTTATATCATCACAGGCCTATCTCAAAAAAAAAACTAAAAGGAAAGAACAAATGAAGCCTAAAGACAGCAGAAGGAAATAATCAAAATTAGAGCAGAATTAAATGAAATTAAAAAGAAAAAAGAAAAAAAGAAATGCAACAAAGAGCTGATTCTTTAAGAAGGTTAATAAAATTGACAAACCCCTGGCTAGACTCACTAAAATAAAAATAGAAAGAACACAAATAAATAAAATCGGGATGAAAGAAGAGAAATTATGATAGACACTGCAGAAATACAACAGATTGTATAAGAATACTATGAAAAAGGATATAACACAAAATCTAACAACCTAGAAGAAATGTACAGAAACTTAGAAAATAGGATCTTTCTACACTGAATGAAGAAAAACTGAAAATTCTAAATAGACCAATCAGCAGTACGGAAATTGAAACAATCATCAAAAACGTACCAAAAAGTAAAAGCCCAGGACCAGATGGCTTCACCAGTGAATTTTACCAAACATTTAGAGAAGATTTAATACCTATTCTTCTCAAACTTCCAAAAAATTGAAGAGAAGTTAATATTTTCTAACTCATTTTTTGAGGCCAATATTATCCTGATACCAAAACCTGGTAAAGATAAAATGAAAAAAAAAAATTATAGACCAATATCTCTCATGAACACAAATGCAAAAATCCTAAATAAGATACTAGTGAAATGAATATAGCAACATATTAAAAAGATTTTACACCAGGATCAAGTGGGTTTCATCGCAGGAGCACATGGAGGGTTCAACATATGCAAATCAATTAATATGATATATTACATAACAGATTAAAAAATAAGAATCAGATGATCATATCAATAGATGCAGAAAAAGCCTTCAACAAGATATAGCATTGATTTATGATCAAAACACTTCACAAAATCAGTATAGAAGAAAAAAACTTTAGCATAATAAAGGTCACAAATGACAAACCCTCAGCCAACATTATACTTTATGGTGAAAAACTGAAAACATTTCCTCTGAGATCAGGAACAAGACAAAATTTTCCGCTATCGCCTCTGCTATTCAATACAACATTGGAGGTCCTAACAAGAGCAATCAGGCAAAAAAATGATATTAAAGGCATCTAAATAGGACATGAAGAAGTCATACTGTCACTATTTGTGGATGACATGATTCTCTATATAGATAACCCTAAAGACTCCACAAGAACACTACTAAAAAAGATAAGCAAATATAGTAAAGTTTCTGGACACAAAATCAATGTTCAAAAATTCATAGCGTTCCTATAGTTTAATAATAAATTGTCAGAAAAAGAAGTGGAAAAAATAATTCTTTTTACAATTGCAACAAAAAAGAATATAATACCTAGGAATAAATCTAACAAAATCTAACAAAATCTAACAAATCTAACTATAAGACCCTATTAAAAGAAATTGAAGAAGAAACAAAGAAATGGAAAGATATTCCATGTTCTTGGATTGGAAGAATCAACATAGTTAAAATGACCACATTACCTAAAGCATTATACACATTTAATGCAATCCCCCATTAAAATCTCATTGGTATTTTTTAAAGGAATAGAACAAAAAAAATCATCAGATTTGTATGGAAGCACAAAAGACCCTGAATTACCAAAGCCATCCTGAGAAAAAAGAACGAGGCTGGAGGCATCACTCTGACTGACTTCAAATTATACTACAAAGTGACAGTAATCAAAAAGGCATGGTATTGGCAGCAAAACAGACACATAGACCAGTGGAACAGAATCAAGAGTCCAGAAGTAAATCCATATTTATATGGGCAAATAATTTTTGACAAAAAAGCCAACAACATACAGTGAAGAAAGGAAAGTCTTTTCAATAAATGGTGCTGGGAAAACTGGAAAGCCACCTGCAAAAGAATGAAACTAGATGTTTGTCTATCACCACACACCAAAATTAATTCAAAATGGATTAAGGACCTGATTATAAGACCTGAAACAATAAAATGTATAGAAGAAAACAGAGGAACTAAACTCAAGGACCTTGGGCTTAAAGAGGATTTTATAAATTTCACCTCAAAGGCAAGGGAAATAAAAGCAAAAATAAATAAATGAGACTACATCAAACTAAAAAGCTTCTGCTCAGCAAAAGAAATCATCAACAAGGTAAAGAGACAACCATCTCAATGGGAAAATATGTTTGCAAGTAATGTCTCTGATAAAGGCCTAATATCTAAAATATACAAAGAATTCTTTTGTCTCAATAACAGCAACAACAACAAAAAAAGATCCAATCAAAAACTGAGCAGGGGACTTGAACCAACACTTCTCCCTAGAGGATATACACATGGCCAAAAAACATGAAAAGGTGCTCAACATTGCTAGCTATTAGGAAAGTTCAAATTAAAACCACAATGCTCTTATCAACAGGACTTCTAATAACAAGTGTTGGAGAGGATACGGAGAAAAGGTATCCTCATACACTGCTGGTGGAACTGCAAAATGGTATAGCCACTATGGAAAACAATATGGAGGTTCCTCAAAAACTAAGAATTGATCTACCATATGATTTAGCCTTCCCTCTCCTGGGTATTTATCCCAAAACTTGAGAACTCACATATGAAAAGATATTTGCACACTGATGTTTACAGCAGCATTATTCATGGTAACCAGGACATGGAAGCATCCGATGTGTCCTACAATAGATGATTGAATAATGAAGCTGTGGTACAGTGGAATATTACTCAGCCATAAGTTGAGATAAAATATTGCCATTTGCAACAACTCAGATAGACCCTGAGATGATCATACTAAGCAAAATAAGCCAGACAGAAAAATTTGAAAACAACTTGATATCACTTATATGTGAAATATATACCCAAAAGCAACAAGCAAGCAGGATAAACAAGCAGAGAGATTCATGTGTGACAGCCTGCTAAAATGTAATAAGGAAAGAGTTAATTTAAAAACCTGAAAACCAGACAAAGGAAGTCTATACCTTGTAATGTTTAACTAAAGCAAAAAGGCCTAGTTCCCGGAACCCTTAACCACCTCCTGTTAATCATGAAATTTGTGACAATGTAACAATAGCTTCTATGCTAACTGCCAATTTTAGCGTATGTCACCCTGCTTGCTTGCATGACATGAGAAACAATCAATTGTATATAAGCTGGACATGATTCTTTTTCGGGGCTGCTCCTAGTAAGGACAGCCGCCAGCTAATAAACAGCCTTTGAGAGCATACTTGGTTTGCTCTCGGTATTGGCCACAACGCATGGACATGGACAATAAACTCTTGGTTACTAGAGTTAGGGGGATATTGGGGTGAGGGGAGTTTGGTGGTACAAATAGGTTAATCTGTGGTAACAGAAATAAATCTAACTATAAATGGTGAACCCACAATGCAATGTATATATATATATGCCTTATTGCTGAATTGTACACCTGAAACATTGAATTTCGTTAGCCAATGTCACCATTAAAAATGAAAATAAAAAATAAAAATATCTGTGTGAGTCTTGAGAAGCAAGGAAAAATAACTTCGATGAACAAAATTAAATTGATTTATAAAATTATATCATATATGAAATAAAATTCAAGGGAATTTATGACAGGCAAGAGAAGGGCCTTTCTGAGAAATATTTTGAAGTAATCTTTTGAAAAAAATGTTGGAAATTTCAAACAAAACAACTTGAATTTTGATAGATATAGGTTGAGGCAGGGATTATATCTGGAGTGCTTCTGTTCATCAAGTGACTGGCTTAGATATTTATCCCATTTTTCTTTTGATGGATGGCATGCTAAATATAGTTGGGGCACATTAGCTTTAAAAATCTGAATTGTGGATTTCACACCAAAAGAGAAAAAATGCACATTAGTAACTATCAGTAATAGCCTTTGGCTATACTCTTATTTTCCATAAGAGTTAGAGTTCTGAATTCTAACAAAGACACCATTAAAATTATAGGGCTGCTGATAAAATGTACTGGGAATGGAGAGGAGGACTTTTGATACATTTACATTTTCAGTTTTATAGCATTCAAAACTGAATCCAGCAATATGAACACAAATCTGATTAATCATAAATAAAGAAAACAAACAAAACAGACAAGCGAATAAAAAATTATACCAACAAAACTACTTGACCAAGGATGGCACTTCACCGATTCATGGTAGACTACTCATGAAATCTGCATTTTTGTTCCGTGAGCAACCAAATTTCAAACTGAATATGTTAGTATTCCTGTTTCCAGAAGCTTGTTTTGGAAGGAAATTAGACCACAGGTGCAAAAAAATCCACAGAGAAACCATGGAGTACATGCAATGCATAAAAGCTGTGCTGGCACATACAAAAATTTGCTATTGTCAATTAAGTATTATACAACTTTTCAAACAAGGAAAATAAATTAAATAATTGAAAAATAATTTTGTCTAATCTAAAAGTATTGATTTCTATAAGTATCACAAAGAGTTTATATAGTGTAACTGTTTATTCTTTTCATGATGTATTTGAAAAATATGTGGTAATAGAAAGAACTTAATTGTGGGTGGTAAACACACAACAAAATATACAGATGATACATTATGAAATTATAAACTCAAAACCTATATAATGTTATCAACCAATGTCACCTCAATAATTTAATACAAATTTAAAAATATAAATAAACAAGTAAATAAATAAATAAATAAATAAACAAACAAACAATCTATAAAAAGAAATTGGGAGAAGAAAATTTTTCTTGCTTCTGAAATCAACAAATTATTAGAATTAGAGAATAAACAGACTATCCAAATATGTCCTTTCATACTGCTGTCATTGGTGCCCATCTGCTAACTAAATATTGATTAAGTTATACTCTTTTAAAGATTCAATCCCTCTCATAACTCTAGTCTGCTAAATTAAAGGAGGGAGGGCAATATTGCTATTCAACTTAGTATATTTCTAGATTTCCTGACAACTGGATAAGGACTAATACAGACTAACTAATTAAGCACTTCTATATAAAAAAAAAACAAATTAAGTCATTCTCCTTTCTTATTTAATGTATGATTCTTTCTTATAGAAATACTTTTATTTTTCAAAACAGTGAACAGATGAACCACAGATTGCATCTGAAAAAAATTACCAAATGTTGCTGATACTATAAACAGATTAGTTATTAATAAGAGAAAAATATGTAATCTAGATTAAACTATATGCTGAAAGGAGCGTATAAAATGTTTTGTGACATTAAGGATGGAATTGAGGAGAAGAGACATCAATGCTTCTGAAACAATTGATTTCCACTCTTTTTTAAGTGATTATACAGGGTATAAATCTTGATATAGCTGACTTGGAATTAGGGCTCCTGACTCTTTTCCTAGGGCTGAGGCAAGAAAAATGATGAGATGCCTTTGTGTTTCTTGGGGTGGAGAGCAAAACTATAATACAAAACCTGTCATAGATGGCATCACATTCCTCCTTATGCCACTGCAGAATAAATTAACTCAAGATCAAGCTCACTTAAATCTGGTTCTACATTTCCCAGATGAATTGCTTTTCCAAATGTTTTAATTATTTCTTCTAACCTCAGAGTCCTTGTCTTTTAAATTCTTCAAACATGAGATGCTCTTCATGTGAATCTTCTCTGAAATCTTTCTCCCTTTGTCTAAAATGCCTCTTTTTCTTCACAGCCCACATGCTATGATCACTACTGTAGATCATCAAACCCTCCTGGTCAATTTGGAAAAATCCTAAAATTTCTCATCTTCAGAAAATCTTTCCTGAACACTAAACACTGAAGAACATTATTGTTTGGAATCCATTGTTAATGTATATTCTCTTTTCTACCTTCATATGTTCTTTCAACATGTTTTTATTGATATAGTCCATTCAGAATCTTTTTTCTATGATTTTTTTACTGTTTATATATTTTTAATTATTAAAATTTTATATTACATATTTAAAATTGGGGCTAGTTTTTTCATGTTTAGTAAATTCTATCTCATTTTACTCTCAACAAAATATAGTCAGGGAACACAGACATTAACCAGAGTAGAATCTTATTAGAAAAAAATAACCCATAACAAGAAAATCTCAAAACATATATCAATATAAATTATAAATCATTTTTGTATTATTCATAGTTTTGCATGATACCAACTTTCTACATTAATTAAAATATTTGAGGAATGTTTGAAACACCTTTATATCTATCAGAATCATGAGGGCTATGTCAGATTGTATTATGCAGGATTCAGAGAGAAATGTGGTCTACATGCTACCTTCAGCAATGGAGTAGTTGAAAGACAAGATTTCTGAAGACATGACATAGATAATAATTTCAAGATATTTTTTATAAGATATTTACCACATGATCTTCAAGCAAACCTGGCTTCAAACCTTTCACTATATAGTCTCTGAATCCTCTTATTGCTTTGGTGCCATTGATTTTTTTTTCTTTTTGGTGCATAAGCCAGCAAAATTGTAGTTCTTGTACTTTCTCATGAACAGTTCATGTTATTTCTTCTATGACTTTGTTAGTGCTTAGAATACCCTCTGCTCATTAACTATCTGTCAAAATTCTATTAGTTTCTCAAGTTCCAGTTTAAATAATCACTCTTTCATGAATCCTTACTCCATCTTGTCTTAGTAATCACTTTATTCTCTAAAACCCAAAAGTATTTCTAAAAAACGTAATCTTATAAAAGATAATATCTGGCTTGGTTTAATAGCTATTACCATATATATTCTATTTTCTCCTTTAAACATTAGTTAAGCAATTAATGTGCAAATGAAAGGGAGGATGCATTTTTTAACTAGGTCCCTCTATGCACAAGTTCTTGAGTCTGCTCCTACTCAACAACCTCTGTGAGTGAGTGGTTTTGCCTCTCCTACTCTAAGATCCATCTGGAGGAATTTCACTGCCTGTGGAATCTGTTTCTTGAGCTGACTCAGGAGAAGGGGACCCTGCTGCTGCAAGTGCTGAAGCTCCAGCAGTACTTACAGGAGTGTGCCAAAATCTTGGAGTAGATTGGAGACAAGGTATAGGACAAAACAGTATGCATGAGACTTTCTATTTCTCTATCTCAGGCATGAAGAAGTCAGGGTGTCTGTTCCTGGACTTTGTTCCTTGAAAGAAGGAGGAATTTTGGCTATAATTCGCCTATAATTATGGAGATTCTTAATTTTTTACATATTTAACAAATAATATTACAGCTAGGACTGAAGATTTACACAAGCAAGTACTTAGCACAATGACTGTAGATTTTCAGTATGCTGAATTGAGTAGAACCAGGATGAATTTATTTTTATGTTCCAAATTTATGTTTTATGTTACAAAACAAAAAGGCTGTTTCCATTGGTGCTGGCCAACAATACTCCTTATTTTTTAAAGGATTATCCCCAAATTCGCCATCTCCTGGGCCAGGATGCCACATCAGGAAATACATTTCTGCTTTTGGCTCTTTACAGAAGTAGTTCTCCAGGGTCCACCTGTATTTCTTTCTTAGTTATGCCAGGAAAGTAGACAGGGATTGATACTTTTTACCTGAAGAAATTTCTAAATTTTTTCTGGTGACTAAATAGACTATTCTGCATCTACAGGAGGCCATAGTGACATCAGTAGAACTGGGTGAGAATTGAGAGTGCACAGAGGTTCTGCATAAGAAGTTTGAAGAGTTCCAAGTGGATCTGGCAGCTCAAAAGGGGAGAGTAGATAGAGAAAAACAATATGCCAATGAATGTGCTGTGGTGAGGAGGGGAGCAAGAGGGTCAATCCAGGGAAAGTGTTCTGATCTTTAAGAACTTCTAGCTATTAGTTGGTGGGACATAAGAAATATAGGGCATTGTAAAAACAAACAATTAAGCAAACAAACAAAAACAACAAACAAAAACAGATGGATACGTGTTCCTGGAGTAACATGCCCAAAGAAGTTTCTTCTGCTCTCTGGATCTATTCTTTGCCAGTCCATGGAAATGCGGTGTGAATAATGTGTGTGTGTGTGTGTGTGTGTGTGTGTGTGTGTGTGTGTGTGTGAAGGAATAAATACACAATGAAGTAACTCCTGCACTGTGCAGTACACTAATTACTCACGTTTATACAGCACTCCATCATGAAGAAGAATCAGAATAAAGTAGCAAAGAATATAAAATAATGGAGGGCTATCATAATATATATGGTATCATGATACATAATTTTTATGTGGGAGAAGGGGAAAGGAAGAAGATTTAACTTTAGTTACTTAAGAAAATGTTTAAATAAATTTTTTAATACCTGAGCAGACAAATACTCAGTGTGGGAATAAATAGCTCAATTATATGCAGAAAAACTAGGAAGCCAATCTGATTTTATATGTATATTAAAAAATTAGAAACTTCAACAATTGGCTCCTATGCTTTTCTATTTATTGTTTCACTTTCACTATAGTTCTATAATGGGAATCATTTTTCTAAGTTAATATAACCAAGATTTAACAATGAATAGGTACTGATGTGGGAAAATAATCTGTTTCTTCATTTTTTTTCCAGGTTACATTTCCAACAATTTCAAAATTTTCTCTGTTCACTATCTTTCACTTGCTGTAGATTTTTTTCCATTATCTACTGCTATCTAACAAACTGCCACAAA
This sequence comes from Macroglossus sobrinus, assembly GCA_004027375.1. NCBI lineage: Eukaryota > Metazoa > Chordata > Mammalia > Chiroptera > Pteropodidae > Macroglossus > Macroglossus sobrinus. Next base: position 15,763 of record PVKZ01002000.1, read on the forward strand.
ACTTAAAAGACAACAAACATTTTTTTTTTATAATTTAGTGAGTCAGATTCATTGATTCATTATTCAGTGATTCAGCTGCTCATTTGGGCAGTTCTCCTGATGATTTGGTGATCATCTCACTTGGTATTTTTAAGTGTCTATAATTATTTGGTGGCCCAGTTGTGGTGCAGCATCTAAAATGGCTTTGCTCCCATGTCTGGAGCCTTGGTAAAGATAATAAAGGCTTTCTCCATATGGTCTTTTATATTTCAGTAGCCCATGCTTTTTTGTTTGTTTGTTTTGTTTTTTAATGTGCTAGTGTTTCATGAAGGCATTGAGCAGAAGCTGAAATGCTTCTTAAGGTCTCAGTGCTGGAGTTAATAGACTTATTTCTGCAACATTCTATTGTTAAGTCAGTTACAGGCCAACTTTGATCCAAAGCATGAGGAAATACACTCCATCTTTTGAAAGAAGAATCAGTATTTTACTGTGCCCATTTTTTGTAAACAACCATAGGAAGAGTTTATTCAAAACAGAGTATATCTCTTGCTTGTTTGAAGTGGGGCTCACATAACTACAATGCAAATAGCTATACCCTCAGAAAGGAGAATGTAGAAAATTCTCTCTGAAGAGGCTTAGGAATGGAAATGTAAATGGAAAGAAACAGGAATATGAGGACTGTGCAGTCTCAGACATATGGGAACTACTCAAATTTCCAAGTTATCAAAATAGTCTGATGTTTCTAGGTTAATCTGGTATTATTCATAAATCTTATTGCTTCAGATAGCTTACAAAATTGTATGAAATTTTCAACAAAGTTAAATATGTGTGCATTTATATATAATTCTTGGTGGAGGAAAATTCTTCTTATTAGATTCTCAAAGGTGTCAGGACCCCAAAAGAGTTAAGAAACACTGTATTTTGGAAAATTAAGTCATATTTCACAAAGGAATTTTTTTCTTCTTTTTCTTTATTTCCAGGATTTTCAGGGGATTTAGCAGTCCATAACAGGGTGTTCTGGAAATAACATCATGTTTGGGCAATCTAAGCTAGATCAGTGCCGTGGACAAAAGATATATCTTTTTGGAGGGTGGTTTTCTAGATTTTGGTAATGTATATCAGATTAGAGCTAGGGATGAAAACAAAAGTGACTTTTAGTATCTGGCTGTCTGGCCATTCTTCACTTCCGACAACACATGAACCAGTCTGAAATAAAGTGTTTAAATAATGGAATAATCTCACCCCTCCATAACTCCATAATTTGCTTCCTCTCAAAGGAGAACTACCCTGAGCTGCCTTTGATTAAGTTAAAGCAGGATAAGATGAATGCCTCCTGGGAGCATCTTCATGGTCTGGCTCTCCAGAGACAGAGGACTCTGTCCAATGCTGCATACTTCCAGAGATTCAAAAGGTGTGAATATGACCATGGCATTTTAGGAAACTCTTCAATAGCATTATTTTTAACTTGTGTTAGCATCTGTCTACTATTTGCAGTTAGTGGCTAATATCTCAAACCAAAGAAAATTGTGTGCTTGCCTTTAAGACAACAAGAGAAAGGGTAACCTACCCTATAGCCAAGTTGTGGTGACTGCAGTTCAATCCAATTAAAATTGCACTGGTGAATTAGTGGTGGAAGCTCTGCAGAGGCAAAGAAAGCAGATGAAGAATTGGAAGGTGGAGTTGGGAAAAAAGAAAGACATTCACGAAGAGCTGGCCCATTATGGAGGTATATCGGGAGGCTAAATTTTCAACATACCCAGTCTCTATATATCAATGGAAAACATTAAAATCAAGAACTCTTTACATTACTTTTTGCTAGAGTATAGGAAGACATGAAAATTTCTAACTGAATGAACTAGGTTGGGCCTTCCTGTGGGCTCTGCTCGTACTGGAATACCTGCCATCTTCTTTTGCTGGAGCCCATGTAAATGTCTGGCAGGAATGTGACTGAAGCTATTCAGTGGATCAAGGACTATGGAAAAGACCTTGTTAGCTCTGAGGCACTGTTTCACAGTCACAGGGACATGAGAGGAACCTTGCAATCATGGATGACAAGATAAGCCATTATTGGAGGAAGGTCTGGAAGATATATTTGGTGGTAATCTTGCCTCCAAATTCACTATTTTAATGAAGTAGAAATTCTGTGGCCCTTGGACATAATTCCTCATTCTAGTTAATAACTTGTATATGAATATTAGGTAATCTTTATTTTTTAAAATTATTTATATGTAAATATACATCTATGTTTTTATATGTGTTTTATGTGCCTCTGAGTTGACTCTTTCTCCTGGAAACCCTTGGAATAAATGAGTGATATCCACAATGGCATGTCCTCAACAGCCCTGATCAGCTCCTGTAGACTCATACCTATGGCATTTCTTGTACTCCTAGGCAGAAGTGTTTTTCTTATTACCACAATGATATTTATGGAAACAGTATAGAAGGCAGTAAAGGACAGACTTAGGTCTAAACCTTGCTTCTAACATTTGCTAGCTGAGAGATCCTAAACAAATAAAATAATTTACCTCTCAATTTTTACATAAAAGGTAACTAAGAATAGTTTGTAGTTTATAGTATTATTAAGGGAAGACAAAACAAGAAAATGCTTACAAAGTGCTTAGTACAATGACAGACAAAAAGTGCTCAGTATGGTTATTAAGGTATTATATAATTATGGTATATTAGCATGTGAATATAAATATATTGATTTAATATATTGGTTTTAAAATATTAATAAATCTATTTATTTAATTATATTAATAAGTATTATTATTTATAAGAATATTTTGTAACAATTCTCCAAGAAAACTTTGCCAGGAATCAGAGTGCTTGGATTTCCCACTATGTTTCTTTTTCATCCCAAAGGTGAAGCTATGTGCCAAAGCAAACAAGTAGAGTTTCGCATCCTTCAGAGGATCTGGTCTCCAACTAGGAGCACATTTGTGCCTTGGCTACCAGCAGATATGCAAAGCTGTAGGCTTTTTATTGGTGAGGAGTCCCTCTTCTCTATTTTTCTATATATCTCTACAGGGTCCAGGCATAATATTAAAAACAAATAAAAGAATGAAAATAGTAAAACAATGAGGGACTCAGACTTCCTGCCTACTTAGCAAATGCAAAACAAACAAACAAAAAATTTAAATTGCCAAAAGAAGTATTTTGCGGGCTGATACAATACTTAGCATGAAAATTCCCCCCACCTGCCCTCCTTTTGTCTCCTTCAGTTTGTATAATTTTGGGGGACTATGAAGTGGCCCATGTAACTGGAAAAGCAGCTAAAGAAAACCAAACTCCTGGCCCTAGCTAATGAACTGCAAGAAATTTCCAAGCTGAAGAGCATAGAAATAAATCTAGAATTATTTCTTGAATGTGAGTTGGCTTGCCAAAAAACTCAGTAGTTAATTTTACAATTAGTTATTAAATCACCAGAAAATAGTGTTTATCTTATTGTTATGATTTAAAATTAAATGCTGAGCATTTAATTTTTTTGAATTGTTTTTGTTGTTTTTTTTTTTAATAGGGTTAAGGGTGAACTAAGATACAAGAGTCCCTAATTCTTTTCACAAGTTTCTTCCTGTCATTTATGTCATTTATAGGCCTCACTGAGAGTACTTTATTCCACTTCAAGTGCCTCTGGGATAGGTGTGAATTTGTGATGTTGGAAATGTAATACCTACGTGCCTCATCACACAATGACACACCTACCCAAGGAATATACAACCCAGAGAAAAAGACTTAAACCTGCACCACTAAAGGAATAGAAAGTAAATCAGAGAAGGAGGATGGGTAGGATTAGGGTGAGGAACATATCTCACATTTTAGCTCAACCCAATTCTAACTTTCCATCTAAAGTCCATTTACATCTGGTCCCTCTTTTCTGGTTTTACCTTACTTTTCCCAAAGGTACCAACAATTCTTATCTGACTATGATCTCTCAGGCTGGATGAAGGAGAAGACTGTTCCAATCAATGCTGATGAGCTACCCACAGATGTGGGAGAAGCCTTACTGGACAAGCATCAGCAGCATAAATTAGAGAGAAAAGCCCTCCCCATTAAGAGGAAAAGGAGAGGTGCCAAGAATACCAGAAAGTTTCTTGCTGTATTTTAAGACACTTTGTGTTGTTGCTACAGCAGGAGATTGATTCATATGATGACCACTTTCAATCTGCTGATGAGACTGGTCAAGCTCTGCTAGATGCCAATCATGAAGCCTCTGATGAAATTCTGGAAAAGATAATTAATTTAACCAAATTTGTGAAATTTTGATATATATTTAGCACTCACTTAATTTCATAATAATATAATAATCTCTGAGTGGGAAAAGGATAGAAGTTATATTAACATATTAGTAATATAAACCGAACTTTCACACTGCTTTCTCCATATACAGTTTTAACTAAATTGAGTCATGGAAATTCTCAGGACATGATGTGTGCTTTTTACCTCTGAATCCTTATTTTATCAACCTACCTAGTTTCATCAACTTAACTTCTAACATATTTCCTTATTACATATGCTCTGTTTTATCACTTTTTCATGCTCATCTCTAGATTGTGAATTTTGTGAGAACTGCACCTTAATCATTTTAGGGTTACCTAAGGTGCCTGGCACACTGTGTGACACATGACTGGCAAATTGTACCTTTTCTTCTTTCCTCTATACCAGCAGTCCTTAACATTTTTGGCACCAGGTTCAGGTGCTCACATGAGCCTCTAATGCCTGGTGATCTGAGGTGGAGCTGAGGCAATGATGCTAATGCTGGGGAGCAGCTGCAAATACTGATGAAGTTTCTCTTGCTCACTCACCATTCACTTCTTGCTGTGTTCCCTGGTTCCTAACAGACCATGGACCAGTATTGGTCCACAGCCCAGGGATTGAGGACCCCTGCTCTGCACAATCTCAAATCAAACTGATTCTCCTCTATTTATGTTTTTTTGTTCAAATTCACATTAAATAACAGGGAACCTTTGAACACTCAGAATTCCACTGAATGAACAATCAGGTTTGCCAGCATCCTAACCTCCTAAATCACAGAGACTCATTTCAACCTCCTCAGCCCAAGAAAGATTTTTGCTTTAGTCACAAAGTCACAGGAACTCCTTGTGATGATAATTAAAATTTGCAGGCTTCTTTGCATTTCATTGAATTTTAGGCACAGACTCTAGTGCTATGTGAAAAATGAGGTTGAGATAACTATAATTTGAATTCCCCTAGTACTCTATGGGATAATTATAATATGGATTTTATTATTAATGATTTTCTGCCAAAGGAATAGTAGGATCCTAAGTTCTTTAAAACCTGTCTATTATTCTGGGATTCTGAGAATTTGTGCTGCCTTTTTAATGGACTTAACACAGAAGCTATGATATCAAGTTGGAATTTCTTGGGTAGATGATTGGGCAGGAACAAAGACTTTTTGTGGGTTTGATAATGGCATTTTTCTCTTTCCTTAATGGTTCTTATTAGCTTTCAGAATAAAATACAAACTTATGAGTCTGATAATTTAAGTGCTCTATGAACTTGACATTTATCAAGTGTCCACTTCTTTCAGGCTCTGCACTTTTCTCTGGAGCACCTTGTACAATCTAATAATTACTTACAGTAATCACTTGTTTGTGACATCATTATGTTCTTCTACAATCCTAGCCCCCTTCTCCACCCTTTCTATCTCTGGTATATATACTTTCCATGCTTCTACTCACTGTCTTTTTATTTGTTTGTTGTTTGTTTATACATATTAAATGTGATGTACCTCTTTTATGGTATTATCCTATTTTTTTCTTTACTACAGTTATTTGTTTAGATGTTAGAGCTTAAAAAAAAAGCCCATTTCCTGTTCATTTTTGTATTCTTCAAAAGGCCTTACATTTGTTAAATGCTCAGTAATGTAGAATAAAATAATTAATTAAATATCTCCCTTGTACATTATCTCTTCCTTTCCAAAGATGGCAATACTTGACAACAGCTGGGCTGCCCTGTGGGTCAGACATCATCATCAATATGAGCAGTGCTTGAACTTGCACCTCTTCTACTGTCACAGTGAGCAAGCGGACAATTGGATGAGTAGACAAGAGGTAACAGAATGGTTAAGCAAGTGTCCAGAAATCATTTCTTTACTCCTCATTTATCACCAAGACTACTACCAACACCCTCACAAATATTTCTGAGGTCTTAAGCCTGTACTAGGAACTGGCTAGTGAACCACAAAAAGAAGAAAGCTCCTACAATTCCTTCATAGACAAGTGCATAGAAAAAAATACCTAAATACATAAAAAGAGGGGTTTTAACCTCAAATGAACATAAAGAAAAAATAATATCAAATTGTTAAGGAATCAGGAAGAGACAATTGTGATGACTCAAGTAGGGTTAATCAGAGATTTCCTAGAGGAGGTGAGTGGTCCTCTGCTCAGAATAGTGCCTAGATTGGCTGGGAGAATTCAATGTGAATAACCTAGAGACAAAGATAATAAAGTTGTATGAGAGGATTGAAAAAAACTCAAAATCTCCTACTCTTTGAGATGAGTCTCTACCTACCATACTACCATCATTTTCCTCACAAGGAAAAATGATGTAGTGCTCCCTCTAGTGACAAGTGCATGTCACTGAGAAAATTCACATCAACACTGAGAAATCATTAGTATGCATGGAACAGAAGCTAGTCCAGACAGACTCCATAATGACCTTCAATGGAATGTCACGTCCACATTACAAATCTTACCTGAGGTCAACAGTATATATGAAACAAGTTTTAAAAACACTGGTTTGAGGATAGGGGGGAAAGAATAAGGGTGAAGTCACCTGAAAATCACCTAGAAATCACGAAAGAATCACTCTGTGATCAAGTGAACACCTGGTGAGATTCACGTGAGGTTCAAGGAAGACCCCACAAGAACCTGATGTCTACCAGGTAAGTAGTCTTATTGTTGTAGTCGTAGGTTTTCACTTTACTTTGTATAATGAACCAGGTCTCAGATCATGAAACATTTTGCAAACAAGATTACCTTGTAAATGAGACAGGTGTGGTATTGTGTTTTCAAACATTCACCCAACTTACTCTAGTTTTAGCAGAAGACTATGCCCTTGGTGATGGACTTACATCAACCTTTTTCTTTTTTTTTTATCAAGAAGATTTTGTGACCATGTATCAATTCTTCCACATAAGGATTCTTTACATAATGTTATGCTAGATTTTGTGGGCCAAGGACTTCTCTCTACTTCCTGCAAATAGGAGCAATTCTTTGCCATGATTCCAAGCTCCCCAACAGAGTTTTTAAAGAAAGTCCAGGCTTTGTGCTAGGTATATTAGTGCCCACACTACCTTCCCTTGCCAGGTGAAAAGCTTGATGCTATAAGGTATGTTCACATTTCAATAAATGTCTAAAAGGAAAATTGGTGATGTGGGACCTTGTTGTGCTTAATGTACTGTTAAAATAACACAGGGTTGGGCCATCGACCCAAATATCTGTCATACTGCTAAAGAGAGGACAATCTTATAGCCGAGCACTGAATCCTCCATTCTTCCTACTTCTGGGAGATGACAACTAGGTTCTGTTTGCCTAGGTATCCACAATAGTTTTTGGTAGCAAGGGCCAGGCTAGGTGTTGCAGGCCTACATCTTCAGACTGGAATTTGTTACCAATTAGATGATCTTGAAGTAGTGGGCCTGGGGCTGTCATCTAGTTCCTTTTAGGAAGTCCAGACTTGATGCATATTTCCAGTCTCTGTTCTGGGTTTTCTTCCATTAAGAAGGATTTTGCTGTGAGCATAGGACTCCTGGCGACATGTGTTCACAGAGAACAGGCTTGGAACTGAGGGCACCCCTTCACCCTCTGTCTGGGAAAGATAGAAGACATCATTTGAGCCAATGTCTCAGTTCTCATTCTTGAAAATAGGGAAAGAGACTGAAACTGCAAACCAAGGTCAGCACACTAATTCTTCATAGGAAATAGAAGCAGGAGACAAGGTCCTATGTCTCAATATAAGATTCTCTTTTTTGTATGACAGGCTTGCCCTATTTCTTTTCAGAGAGCACAGGCTTAGTGCCTTGGGTCCCAGTTTCCCCTGTCATTTTTGTTAGGAAAAGACAGTCCTTGTGCCATAAGCCCATGTCACCACACCACATCCTAAAAGGAAAGACAGTTTGGCTGGTAGAATGGCAGCCTCAATTCTTCTTTTGTTATGAGATGTCAGCTTTGTTTGTGCCATACACTCCACATGAGTTTCTATGCTTATGGAATACCTTGGGTTTAGTGTGAAATTCCAGACTGGGTTTGCACTTTAAGTCTTGTGAGGAGAGTCCAGGCTTGATGTCACAGATCTAAGTTAGTTTCCTTTCAAGTTTCCTTCTGTAAAGAGGTGCTTGTCACTGTGGGCCTAGAACAACACTTGGCATTCTGTCAGGGAAGATAAGCTTAGAACCATGGTTCCAAGAAACCACTTCAGTGTCTGTGAGAAAAAGACAGAAGGAATGCTGTGACTCGTGGTCTCTGCTCAACCTTTTGAAATAGGTGAAGAAATGGACCATCAAACCAAGTCACCACTGTCTGCGAAAAAAATGTCCATGGTCAGAGCTAAGGTTCTAGATACTCCAGAAAGATATTCTTACTAGAGGAGAGACTGGCCTTGCAGTTTAATGTCTCCAATATACTAATTTTCAACGAAGACAGGCTCTTATGCTGTAGACCGGGGCTCCATTGTATTAGTGTAAAAAAAGAAACTGGTTTTGTGTCATGGGCCTGTGAACCAGCCTATATCATTTGAAGGGAGGGCAGTACTTTTAACTGAACAATGGTCTCCTTTCTTCTCTGTAGGAGTCCACGGCTTTGATCTGTGTGCCTTGCACTGCACACTATTTTCTGTCACAAAGTCAAGGATGTTGATAATGTGAATATGTCCTTAGACTAGTCGTTCAAAATTAGACAGTGTTAAACTTGAGAGTATGGCCCAGAGGGAGTCACCACAGGGTCATGTGACCACTCGTGGTAAACTGGTGTCCAACAAGAGATTGTACTCTATGAAACATAGGGAGATCATGTGACAAACGGGGATAATGCAGTGTTCCCTTTTTATGATGAATGCATATCACTTGAGTAAGTTCACAAGAACACTGAGAAGTCATTAGTCTACATGGAACAGAAGGTAGCCAAGAAATCCTCATAACTGTCTTGCATTCGAATGTTGTGTCCACATTATAAATCTAATTTAAAGTCAACGGTATATGCGGGAGTCAATAAACTTTAATTCGCCTCTGGTTTTAACTCTTTGTCAGTAAATCTGCTTTATGGCAATGATGGCACAGTCACGTATTGGCAGCATTGATAACTGAAGCCAGAGTTTGCTGTGAACAAGCGACTAGATAGCAGTTGAAACAATAGTTGGCATTTTGCTCTGTTGTATAAAAAATGCTGAGTCACTGTGAGGATACTTTTTGATTACAAAAAGAACGGCTGCTTAAGAATTTCTTTATAACAAACACACACTAAGAATTCTGCAAGGTACTGTCTTAACCAACTTGGAAAGAAAGCTGAGATACTGACATTGAGGCAGTTTCCTCAACGTTTTCAGAAAAGGCTTGTTTTAGCCTGGCAGAGGCAATCAGGTGGAAGTAACCTGGAAACCTCATAACAAGAACTATGGAATCTCGTGATATTCACAAGACTTTCCTATGGGATTCACGTGACCAGCAAGAGAAAGGTGTGAGGGCAACACATAGAAGTCACATGAAATTGGAGCAATGGTATGGCACTCGCTTTTGAGTTACCCTTCTACATTTCTTGGTAAAATTCACAGAAACACTGAGATAATGAGAAAATGAGGTAACATAGCCACCTAACAGCCCTTCAATCGAAATGTCATGTCTGTATGAGAAGACTTGCTTGAGAAGACTTGCTTGACACACACTTGTCATTAAGTAACTGCCCTGAGGTTTCATCAGAGGTCAGGTAACCTGCTTATAATCAATGGGATCAATGGTCACATATTAACTGCAGTGAGGCTGAGTCTCACTGACAAAGCTACTTTATAGCAGTGGAAACTCTAAACACCATTATGTAGTACTGTAGCAGAAATGCTGAAGCACTGTGGGCATAACCCTTAACAGTTCCAGTGAAAACCCACACTTTTCTTGTACACAGACCTTAGGCCACTACTCTCAAGAGGGAATTTTTTAAAAGCCAATGACTCAATGCTGAAATATTGAAAATAAGAGTTTATTTTGAAAACACTTGCTTGAGAAAAGAGGAAGAGGTATAAGGTGGAATTCACCTGAAAATCACATAGCAATCACCAGGAAATCACATGGATGTCAGGTGAATACTTGGCCGAATTTATCTGAAGATCAAGGAAGACTTCATAGGAATCTGGTGTCAACCAGGTGACTAGTCTTGTTTCTGTTTTTGTAGGTTTCCCCCTTACCTCTTACAATAAATCAAACTGCAGTTGGTGAAAAATTTTGCCCTCGAGAACACCTTGTAAATGAGACCAGTGTGGTGGTGTGTTTTCAAACATCCACACAACTCACCGTAGTTCCAGCGGAGGACTGTGTCCTTGGCCATGGACTTCCACTGACTTTTATTTTCCTACCAATAAAGTCTTTTGACCATTAGTAATGTTAGTCTAGATTCTGTGGGCCAAGGATTCCACTCTACTTCCTGAAATAGGAGCTTTGCTTGTCCGTGCTTTCAGACTCTCCAATATAGTTCCTTACAAAAAAGTTCAGGCATTGTGTTAGCTTTCTTAGTGCCCAAACTATATTCTCCTACCAGGAGAAAGGCTTGGTGCTACAAGGTACAGTCATATTTGGACAATGTCTAAAAGAAAAATTGGTGAGTTGTGGCCAAGTTGTGATGATGACCCAGGGTTGGTTTCATCGACCCAATTTCTTTCGTAGATGCTTTAAAAAGAGGACAGTCTTGGAGCTGTGCACCAAATCCCTCATTTTGCCTGCTTCTAGAAGATGAGAGCTTGGTTCTGTAGGCCAATTTGTCTGAAAGAGTTTTAGTTATCCAGGGTCATGCTGGAATTTTGTGTGCCTAGATCTTCAGACTGGATATTGGTACCAAATGAATGGTTTTGACATTGTGGGCTTGGACTTTAACTATTTACTTTTAAGTGGTCCAGTTTTGGATCAGATTTTCCTAGTCTGGTGTTTTTCTTCATCCACAGAAAGGTTTTTGCTTTGAGACTAGGACTCCAGGCAACATAAGTTCACAGAGATCAGGCTTAAAACTGCAGGCTTACACCAATATTTGAGTCTACATTGGAGAGTCAGAAAAAATGCTCTGGGATAATTTCTTATATATACTTTCTGGAAATAGAGGTAGGGATTGCAGCTGCAAACCAAGGACAGCACACTGGATCCCAAAAGAAAATGCAGCCAAGAGAGAAGGTCCTACGTTTCAAGATAAGACTCAAATTACGAGGACAGGCTTGCCCTTTGGGTTAAGTTCTTCTATCTTCTAATTTTCAGAAAAGACAGGCTTAGTGCCTTGGATCCCAGGCTTCTTTCTCCTTTTTGTTAGGAAAAGACAGGCCTTGTGCCCATGTTACCAATCCGCTTCCTCACAAGGAAAGATGATGTAGTGCTCCCTTTGACGTGACATGTGCATATCACTGAGAAAATTCACATCAACACTGAGAAATCATTAGTAAACATGGAACAGAAGTTTGCCGAGACAGACTTCGTACTGACCACCAATCAAATGTCCACATTACAAATCTTAATTGAGGTCTACGGTATTTGTGGGCAGTCAATAATCTTTAATTTACCTCTAATTTTGTCTATTTGTTAGAAAAATTACCTTATGTCCATGGAGGCAGCAATTGCACATTGATGGTGTTGATAACTGAGCCTGAATGTGTTGTTAGGAAGCGACTTGATAGTGGTGGACACAATAGCCCCCATTTTGCTGTATTGAAGGAAAACTGCTGAGTCATTGTGAGGATATTTCTTGATGGCAGAAAGTAAGGCTGCCCCAGAATTTCTCTATAGCAAAACTCAGACTACAAATTTTGTGAGAGATTGGCTATACCACCAAGAAAAGAAAACTGAAATATTGACATTGAGGCTGTTCCATCAGCGTGCTCTGAAAAGGATTGTTTTAGCCTAGCAGAGGAAAATGAGGTGAAGGTCACCTGGAAATCTTGTAGTAAGAATTAGGGAATCTCACAATACTAGGCTTTCTGAGTGATATGTGACAGTCAAGAGACAGGCCTTAGTGTACGACAGGGAGATCACATGAAATTAGGTTGATGGCATGGTACTCATAGTAGAAGGGTACTCAAAAGTTACCCTTCTACATTTCTTGTGAAAATTCACATAAGCACTGAGAAAATGAGTGCTTATGTGACATAGCCACCTAATGGCCCTTCAGTTAAAAGGTCATATCTGCATGAGAAGGTTTGCTTAAGAACAGCCAGGTAGGCTGACCGACAATTATTGTTAGTTACCTGGCCTTAGTATTCATCTGTGGTCAGGCAACCTTTTTGAATGCAATGGGAGCAGCAGTAAAACTTTAACCACATTTACATTTGGAGGCTGAGTTTGTATGACAAAGCTACTTTAGATTGGTTGAAATTGTAGGCGGCATTTTGCTGTAGTGTAGTTAAAATGATGAGTCAGTATGAGCATAACTCTTAACAGCTTCATTTGGGACTGCCACACTATTCTTGTATGCGGATTAGACCACTACTGTCAAAAGGGAATTGCTTAATGGCCAATCCTTCAATGCTGAAGTTTTGAAAATAAGAGTTTATGAGATGAGTTTTGAAAAGACTTGTTTAAGGATAGGGGAAGAGTTATATGGTGGAAGTCACCTGAAAATCACTTAGAAATCACTAGGGAATCACACAGAGATTACACCTCAAGGGATTCATGTGGCACTCAAGGAAGACCCCGTAAGTACCTTGTGTCTACCAGGTGATTAGTCTTGTTGCTGTGGCTGTAGGTTTTCCCTTTATTTTGTAGAGTGGACCAGGCTTCAGTGCATAAAACATTTTGCAAACGAGTTTACCTTGTAAAAGAGACCAGGTGTTTTTGTGTTTAGAAACATCCACCCAATTTATCCTAGTTCCAGTAGAGAACTGCTCTATGGCCACAGACTTTCATCGACTTTTTTTTTTATGAAGAAGGTTTTGTTATCGTGTGTCAAGTCCTCCAGCTAAGGATCCATTACATAAAGTTAGGCTAGATTCTGTTAGCCAAAGTCTTCACACTACTACCCAGAAATAGGAGCAATGCTGGGTCATCATTCCTAGTTCCCCAATCTAGATTTTAAAGAACAGTCCAGGCTTTGTGCCCACACTACTTTCTCTTACTAGGCCAAAGGCTTGATGTTGTATGGTATGGTAACCTTTCAGTAATTTTATAAAAGAAAAATTAGTGACATGGGAACAGGTTGCGCTAAATGTACTGATAGGATGTCAAAAGGTTGACGCCATCAGCCCAAATTTCTACTGAAGTTGTGTACTGAGTCCTCCATTATTCCTCCTTCTAAAAGGTGACAGCTAGTTTCTGTCAGCCAAGATCTACACAAGAATTTTCGGTAGCAAGGCCCAGCCTTGGTGTTTGTGGGCCTAGAATTTGTGGGTCTGGAATTTGTTACCAATTGGATGATCTTGAAGTTGTCGGCCTTCTTTTTAGAAGTCCAAGCTTGGTGCAGAATTCCACAGTCTCTGTCCTTGTTTCCCTTCCATTAAGAAGGCTTTTGCTATGAGCCTAGGACTTCAGGTGATATCTGTTCACAGACACAGGCTTGGAACTTCAGGCTTAGGCCACCCCTTCAGCCTCTGTCTGGGAAAGATAGAAGATATCTTTTGGGCCAATTTATCAAGTCTAATTCTTGAAAATAGGGAAAGGGATTGGAACTGCAAACCAAGGTCAGCACTCTGGTTCCTGATTAGAAATGAAGGCAGGAGACAAGGTCCTAGGCCTCAAGATAAGAATCTCTTTCTTAGAAAAGACTTGTCCTATGGGTTAAGTTCTCCTATCTACTTATTGTCAGAGAGCACAGGCTTAGTGTCTTGTGTGCCAGCCACTTTTTTTTTTTTTTAAGAAAAGACAGGCTTTGTGCCTTGGATTCTTTTCACTATGACACATTCTAACAGTTTTGCTGGCATGAACAGCAGCCTCCATTCTTCTTTTGTTCTGAGATATCATCTTTGTTTGAGGGTCATACACTCCATGTGAGTTTCTGTTCTCAGAGGATAACTTAGGTTTAGTGTGAGTAGTTGTTTTTCTAGGCTGTTAGAAATTGGATGGTCTTGAACTTTCGTGCCTAGGCCTGTACTCTAACTCCTGTGAGAAGAGTCCAGGCCTAAGTCTGGACTTAGTCTAGGCATTCTGTCACAGGCCTAAGTCTCCATTCTAATTTTCCTTTTGTAAAAATGTGCTTGTGCCTGTGGGCCTAGGACAACACTCGACATTTTTTAAGGGCAGACAGGCTTAGTACCATGAGTCCAGGCCACCACTTTAGTGTCTATTTAGAAAAGGCAGAAGAAATGCTGTGACTTGAGTTTTCAGTTCAACTTCCTGGAATAATAGAAAAATTTGACGTTCAAGCCAAGTCACAAGTGCTGCTTTTAACAGAATGTGTATGCTTGAAGCCAAAGTTGTGGTTCCTCAAGAAAGATATTTTTACCAGAGGAGAAGTTTGTCTTGCAGTTTGGGAATCTCCAATATACTAATTTTCAATGAAGACAGTCTTTTTAGCTGTAGACCAGGGCTTTGTTGTGTTAGTGTTAGAAAGATACTGGCTTTGTGTCATGGGCCCGGGATCCAGCCAACATCACTTAAAGGAAGGACAGTACTTTTACCTAAACATGGTCTCCTTTCTGTTTTGTAAAAGTCCACAGCTTAGATCTGTGTGCCATTCACTACACATTAGTGTCTGCCACAGAGTCTAGGATTTTAGTCATGTGAGTATACCCTTAGACTAGTCTGTTCAAAATTAGACAATGTTAAACTTGGGAGTATGAGTCAGAGGGAGTCACCACAGGTTCACGTGACTGCCTGTGGTAAACTGGTGCCCATAAAGAGACTAGACTGGTGTCCATCAAGAGACTAGACTGTATGAAACACAGAGAGATCATGTGACAAATGGGGATGATACAGTGCTCCCTTTTTTATGACGAATGCATATCACTTGAGTAAGTTCACAAAAACACTGAGAAGTCATTAGTCTACATGGAGCAGACGGTGGCTGAGACAACTTCCTATATCTCCTTCAATTGAATGCTTTGTCTACATTACAAATGTAATTTGCAGTCAATGGTATATGCTGGCAGGCGATAAACTTTAATTAACCTCTGTTTTTGACTATTAGGAAAACTGTTTTATGGCAGTGTTGGTGGTGGTTACACATTAGCAGCATTAATAATTGGAGGCTGAATGTGCTGTGAAGAAGCAACTGGACAGTGGTTTAAACAGTATCTACCATTTTGCTCTATTGTAAAAAAAAATGCTGAGTAATTGTGAATAAGAGAAAAATAAGGTGGAAGTAACCTGAAAATCAGGTACCTACCACCAGGGAATCATGTGGATGTCAAGTGAATGCCTGGTGCAATTCACATGGGAATCAAGGAAGATCCCACAGGAATCTGGTGTCTACCAGGTGACTAGTCTTGTTACTGTGCCTGTAGGTTTTCACCTTATGTATTACAATGTATCAGGCTTCAGTCTGCAAAATGTTTTGCACTTAAGTGTACCATAGAAATTAGACTGGCATGGTGTTGTGTTTTTATATATCAACATATCTTACCCTAGTTCCAGCAAAGGACTGTGTCATAGGTCATGGACTTCCCTGTACATTTTTTTTCCTACCAAGAAGATCATGTGACCATGTGCCAAGTCCTTCACCTAAGGATCCGTTACGTAAAGTTAGGCTAAATTCTGTGTGCCAAGTTTCCACTGTATGTCCTAGAAAGAGGAGCAATACTTGGTTGTGATTCTAACCTCCACAATCGAGATTTTTAAAAAACAGTTCAGGCTTTGGCCAGGTTCCTTAGTGTCCACATTACCTTCTCTTACCAGAAGAAAGGCTTGGTGCTGCAAGGCATGGTCATCTTTCAATAATTGTCTAAAAGGGAAATTGGTGATATGGGACCAGGTTGTGCGGAATGGACTGTTATAATGACACAGGGTTGGTGCCATTGGCCTAATTTCTATATAAAATGCTTTAAAGGGATTACACTGTTGGAGGCGTGCACCAACTCCTCCATTCTTCCTTCATAGATGATGACAGCTTGGTTCTATAGGTCAAGGTCTCCACAAGAGTTTCAGGTAACCAGGGGCAGGCTGGATGTTTGTAGGCCTAGGTCTTGAGACTGGACATTGTTACCAATTGAATGATATTGACATTGTGGACCTGAGCTTTAACTATGTCTGTTTAGGGGATCCAGGCTTGGTTCAGATTTCCACAGTTTTGGGGGTTTTTTCTTCCCTAAAGAAGACTTTTGCTTTTAGACAAGGACTTCAGGCAACATATGTTCACAGAGAACAGGCTTGGAACTGTGGGCTTACACCACCCTTTCTGTCTATGTTGTAGAAAGTTGTAAGAAATGTTCTGGGTTAATTTCTCAACTAAATCTACTGGAAATAGAGATAGGGTGTATAACAACAACCAAGGACAGCACCTTGGATACCAATAATAAAGGCAGGCAGGAGATATAATTCTAGGTTTTGAGGTAAGACTCAAATTACATGAGGAAAGTCTTAACTTGTGGTTTTAGTTATCCTATCTACAAGTGTTCAGAGAGTATTGGCTTAGTGCCGTGGTTTCCAGTATCCCTTCTGCTTTTTGTTAGGAAAAGACAGGCATAGTGCCCTGAGCCCATGACACCAATCCACATCCTTACAAGGGAAGACAATATAGTGCATTAAAGGGAAGTTGGCATAGAACTGATAAAATTCACATCAACACTGCGAAATCATTAGTATGCATCAATCCAAAGGTGGCCAAGACAGACTTTGTCCTGACCTCCAATCGAATGTCATATCCACATTACATATTTTATGTGAGGTCAGTTGTATATGCAGGCAATCAATGATCTTTAATTTGTTTCTAATTTGTATGTCAGGAGAACTGCCTATGTCAGTGGAGGCAGAACTTGCACATTGGCTGCATTCATAATTGAGCCTGAGTGTGCTGTGAGGCAGCGAATGAATAGCGGTTGAAACCATAGCTACCATATCTCTTTATTGTAGGAAAAAATGCTGACACATTGTGAGGATACCTCGTCATTGCAAAAAGAAAGGCTGCTTAATAATTTCTCTATATCAAATCACATACTAAAAATCTGTGAGAGACTGGCTTAACCAATATGGAAAAAAAAAAGCTGAGATACTGACATTGAGGCAGTTTCTTCAATGTGTTCTGAAAAGGTTTGTATTATCCTAGCAGATGTAATGAGGTGGAAGTCGCCTGGAAATCTCATACCAAGAATTAGGAAATCTCATGAAACTCACGAGGCTTTTCCACGAACCAAGAAGAGTGCACACATGAAAATCATGTGAATTTGAGGTGATGCTGTGGCACTCACTTTAGAGTTACCCTTGTGCATTCCTTGGTAAAATTCACATAAATACTGATAAAATAAGATTACCTATGTAAAATAGCCACTTAACAGCCCTTCAATAGAAAGGTCATGTCTGCATGAGAAGACTTGCTTGAGGATGGCAGGATAGGCTAACACACACTGGTTTTGGGTAACTGTTCTGAGGTTTAATCTCTGGTCAGGCAATCTGCTTCTATACAATGTGAACAGCAGTCACAAATTAATGTCATTGAAATTTAGAGGCTGAGTCTGAATGACGAAGCTACCTTTGAGTGGTGGAGTCTCTAAGCGTCATTTTGCTGTATTGTAGCAGAAATGCTGAGTCATTGTGATCTTAACCCTTAACAGTTCTGGTGAAAGATCCACATTATTCTTGAAGGAGAACTTAGACAACTACTGTTGAGAAGAAATTGCTTAAAGGCCAATGACTCAATACTGAGATATTGAAAATAAGAGTTTATGAGACATGTTTTGAAAACACTTGTTTGAGGGAAGAAGAAGAGAGATAAGGTGGAAGTTACCTGAAAAATTACATAGTAATGACCAGGGAATTACATGGAGGTCAAGTTAATACCTGGGGGTATTCGCTTGAAGATTAAGGAAGATAGTTTGTGGGCCTAGGTCTTCAGACTGAATATTGTTTCCAATTGGATGACCTTGGCCTTGGGTCCCTGAGTTAAAATGCTTCCTTTAGGTGGTCTGGGGTTGGTTCAGATTTCCATGGTCTCTGTTTTATTTTTTGATTCCATAAAGAAAGCTTTTGCTTTGAGCCAAAGCAAAAGAGCTGCAGGAAACAGTTGTCCACAGAAAACAGGCTTGGAACTTGGTTTTATACCACCATTTCTGTCTATGTCAGAGAAAGACAAAAAAAAAAATGCTATAGGCTAACTTCTCAGTTCTACTTCCTGGAAACAGGAGTAGGGATTGGAACTGCAAAATCAAGGTCAGCACTATGGTTCCTAATAGGAAATAGAGGCTGCAGACAAGGTACTAGGTTTCTAGATAAGACTCAAATTACATGAGGACAGGCCTGCCCTTTACATTATGTTCTACTATCTACAAGTTTTCAAAGAGGACAGACTTAGTGTTTTGGGTCCCAAGCTCTATTCTAATTTTTGTTAGGAAAAGACAAGCCTAACAATCAATATCCTCACAAGTGACGATGAAGAATGCTCTCTTTGTAATGATAAGTGCGTATCACTGACAAAAATCATAGACACCAAAAAGTTATTATCTACATTGAGCAGAATTTGGCCAAGATAGCTTCTTAACTGTCCACCAAATAAATGTTGTTTCCACATTAAAAATCTAATTTGAAGTCAACTGTATATGCAGGCAGTCAATGATATTCAATGTGCCTCTAGTTTTATCTGATTGTCAGAAAAACTGCCTGATGTTCTTAGAGATAACAGCCACACATTGGTGGCAATGATAATTGAATCTGAGTGTGCTGTGAGGCAGCAACTGGTAGTGGTGTAAACAATAATCGCCATTTTTCTGTGTTGTAGGAAAAATGCTGATACATTGTGAAATTACCACTTGAATGCGGAAAGAACGTCTGCCTTCAGAATTTCTCTATACCAAACATAAGACGACAAGTTCTGAGATGGACTGGCTTAAAAACAAAAAAAAAAAAAAAAGAAAACTGAGATATTGACATTGAGGCTGTTTCATTAACGTGTTCTGAAGAGGCGTATTTTAGCCTAGCAGAGGAAAGCGAGGTTTAAGTCACCGCAATTCTCATCACAAAATTAACAAATCTCATGATAAGCATGAGGTGACCTGTGGAATTCACATGACTGTCATGAGACAGGCCTGAGTATCACAGAAAGTCACGTGATATAGGGTTGATGGTGGGGCGCTCACTTTTGAGTTACCTTTCTCCATTTTTTTGTAAAATTTTAAAAACCACTGAGAAAATGATAATGTCTGTGTAACAGAGCCACCTAATGGCCCTGCAATCGAAAGGTCATATTCACATGAGAAGGTTCACTTGAGGACGGTGGCATACATTAACAGACAACTGCTGTTTGATAGCTGCCTTAGGTTTCATCTCTGGTCAGGCAACCTGCTGGAATGCAATGAGAGCTACTCTCAAAACATTAACTACATTGATATTTGGAGGCTGTGTCTCCTTGACAAAGCTACTTTAGAGCGGTGTAAACTGGAAGTGCATTTTTGCTGTAACATAGCAAAAATGCTGAGTCATTGTGACTATAACTCTGAATGGCTTCATGTGGGAGTTCCATACTATTTGTTATGTGCAACCTTCTCCACTACCATCGACATGGAATTCCTTAAAGCCAATGACTCAATGCTGAAGGTTGAAAATAAGAGTTTATAAGACAAGTTTTGAAAAAACTTGTGTGAAAAAAGGGCAAGAGAGATAGGGTGAAAATCATCTGAAAATCACTTAGAAATTACTAGGGAATCACACAGAGATCAAGTAAACACCTGTTGGAATTCACATGAAAATGAAGCAATACCCTCACTAATCTGGAGTCTACCAATTTATCAGTGTTGTTGCTGAGGGTCTAAGTTTTCACTTGACTTCTGAAATGAATCAGGCTTCAGAACATGAATAGTATTGCCAATGAGTTTACCTTATATATGAGATTGGCATGCTATTATGTCTTCAAACATCCACCCAATTTACCCCAGTTCCAACAGAGGACTGCCTCCTAGGCCATGGACTTCCAAAGACATTTCTTTTCCTACAAAGAGTGTCTTGTAACCATTTGCCAACTCCTCTACCCAAACATTCATTATGTAAATAAAGTTAAGCTAGATTCTGTGGACCAAGGTCTCCACTTTGCTTCCTAGGAAGAGGAGCAGTACTTGGTTGTCATTCCAAGCTACCCAATCGAAATTTTTAAAAAATCAGTCCTGGCTTTGGCCAGGTTTCCTAGGACCCACACCACCTTCTCTCACCAGAAGAAAGTCTTGGTAATGCAAGGTATGTTCACCTTTCAATAACTATCTAAAAGGAAAACTGGTGACGTGAGACCAAGTTGCACTGAATGTACTGTTACAATGATACAGGTTTGGTGCCGTCAACCTAATTTCTATCAAAAAAGCTTTCAAGGCAGTACTATCTTGAAAAGAGTATACCAAGTCCTGCATTCTTCCTCTTTCTAGAAGATGACAGCTTTGGGCTACAGGCCAGTGTGTCCACAAGAGTTTCAGATAACGACAGGCTGAATGTTTATGGTTCTAGGTCTTGAGACTCAACATTGTCACCAATTGGATGGTCTTAACGTTGTGGGCCTGAACTTGAACTATGCCCGTTTAGGAGGTCCAGGTTTGGTTCAGATTTCCAAGGTTTCATTTTATTTTTTCTTTCATAAAGAAGGCTTTTGCTTTAAGACAAGGTCTTCAGGTAACATTTGTCCACAGAGAATAGGCTTGGAAATGTGGGCTTATGCCACCCTTTCAGTCTATGTCAGAGAAAGTTGTAGGAAATGCTCTAGGCTATTTTCTCCAATCCATTTTTCTGGAAAAAGATATAGGAATTCTAACTGCAACCAAGGACAGCACAGTGGACCTCAATAAAAAAGGCAGGAAGTAGACAAGCTCCTAGGTTTCGAAATAAAACTGCATTATGAGAAGACCGATGTGCCCTTTGATTGAAGTTATCCTATGTACTAGTTTTTAGAGAGGATTGGCTTAGTGCCTTGCTTCCCAGTCTCCCTTCTACTTATTGTTAGGAAAATGCTGGCCTTGGGTCTTGGGCCCACATCATCAATCCATATCCTTACAAGAGAAGATGATGTAGTGCTTACTTTAAAGTAACTAGGGATTATAACTGAGAAAATTCACATTGGAATTGAGATATCATTAGTATGTGTAGAACTGAATGTGGCCGAGAAAGATTAGTGCTGACCTCAAATGAAAGTCCTGTCTACATTACAAATCTTATGTGAGGTCATCGGTATAAGTGGGAAGTCAATTATCTTTAATATTCCACTACTTTTGTGAGTTTGTCAAGAAACTTGCCTATGTCAGTGGAATCAGAATTCACACATTCTCTGCATTCATATTTGAGCCTGAGTGTGCTTTGAGGTAGCGAATCTATAGCAGTTGAAAGCATAACTGCCATACTGCTTTTTGTAGGAAAAAAATGCTGAGTCATTGTGAGGATACCTCTTCATTGCAATAAGAATGGCTGCTTACAAATTTTACTATATGAACCTACCAATAAAATCTGGGAGAGACTGGCTTAACCATATGGAAAAAAAGCTGAGATACTGACATTGAGGGAGTTTTTACAACATGTTCTGAAAAGGCTTGTATTATCCTAGCAGTGGTAATGAGGTGGAAGTCTCCTGGAAATCTCATACCAATAATGAGAGAATCTCCCGATACTCAGGAGGCTTTCCTGTGGGATTCACATGACCAGGCAAAAACTGACTTGAGAGCAATACATGAAAATTCTGTGAAATTGGGGTGGTGATGTATTATCCTTCTGCATTCTTTGGTAAAATTCACATAAGAACTGAGAAAATACGTTTACCTGTGTAAACTAGCCACGTAACAGCCCTTCAATCAGAAGATCATATCGGCACGAGAAGAGCTGCTTGAGGACGGTGGTATTGGATAACACACACTTGTCTTTAGAATACTGCCCTGAGGTTTCATCTCTTGTCACACAACCTGCTTATATACAATGGGAGTAGCGGTCACCATTAACCACGTGAAATTTAGAGGTTGAGTCTGAATGACGATGCTACATTTGAGCAATGGAAACTCTAAGCACCATTAGCTGTATTGTAGCAGAAATGCTGAGTCACTGTGAGCATCACCCTTAACGGTTCTGGTGGGAGATCCATGCTGTTCTTGAAGGTAAAGCTTAGCTAGTACTATCTAGAAAAAAAATTGCTTAAAGGCCAATGACTTAATGCTGAAATATTGAAAATTAGGGTTAATGAGACATGTTTGTAAAACACTTATTTGAGAATAGGGGAAGAGAAATAAGGTGGAAGTCAATTGAAAGTCACATATTATTCACCAGGGAATTACATGGAGGTCAAGTGACTACCTGGAGGGCTTCAGGTGGGGATCAAGGAAGATCTTATAGAAATCTAGTGTCTACCAGGTAACTACTCTTGTTGCTGTGGCTGTAGGTTTTTATCTACATCTTACAATGTATCAGGCTTCAGTTTGTAAAATATTTTTTACTCAAGTGTACCTTGTACATGAGACCAGCGTGCTGTTGTGTTTTTAAACGTCCGCCCAACTTAACCCAGTTTCAGAAGAGGATGGCCTCTTAGGCCATGGACTTCCAACAACTTCTCTTTTCATATGAAGAATGTCTTGTGACTGGTTGCCCAATCCTCTACCTAAAGATTTGTTATCTAAATTAGGCTAGATTCTGTGGGACATGTTCTCCACTTTACTTCCTAGAAACAGGAACAGTACTTGGTTATGATTTCAAACTTCTCGATCAAGTTTTTCAAAGAATAGTCCAGGCTTTAGCCACATTTCTTATTGCCCACACTACCTTCTCTTACCAGAAAAAGGCTTGGTGTTGCAAGGTATGGTCATCTTTCAATAATTGTCTAAAAGAAAAATTGGTGACATGGGGCCAGGTTGTGATGAATGTACTGTTATGATGACACAGTGTTGGTGCCATTGGTCCAATTTCTACTATAAATGATTTTAACGGACTAAAGCCTTGGAGGCGTTCACCAGGTATGCCACTCTTCCTCCTCCTAGGAGATGACAACTTGGTTTTATAAGCTAAGGTATCCACAAGAGCTTCAGGTAACAAGGCCAGGCTGGATGTTTGTAGGCCTGGGTCTTGAGAGTGTATATTGTTACCAGTAGAATAGTGTTGTCACTGTGGGCCTGTGCTTAAACTAAGTCCTTTTAGGAGACCCAGGCTTGGATCACATTTCCACATTCTCTGTTTTATTTTTTCTTTTCTAAAAAAGGCTTTTGCTTTTAGACAAGGACATCGGTCAACATTTGTTCACAGAGAACAGGGTTGGGACAGTGGGCTTACACTACCATTTCAGTCTATGTTTGAGAAAGACGGAAGAAATGCTGTGGACTAATTTCTCAGATCTACTTCCTGGAAATAGGGAATAAAACTGCAGAAAGATGGTCAGCACCCTGTTTTCTAATAGGAAATAAAGGCTAGAGAGAAGGTCCTAAGTTTTTGGATAAGACTCAAAGTACATGAAGACAGGCTTGCCATTTGAATTAAGTCCTACTATCTACTAGTTTTCAGAGAGGACAGACTTAGTGTTTTGTGTCCCAGTCTCCCTTCTACTTTTTCTTAGGAAAAAACAGGCCTGTGTCTTAGGCCTGTGTCTTGAGCCTGTGACACCAATCCATATCCTCAGAAGGGAGAATGATATAGTGGTCCCTTTATATTGATGAGTGCATATTACTGAGAAAATTAACATCAACACTGAGAAGTTATTAGTCTACGTGGAGCAGAAGATGGCTAAGGCAGCCTAACTGTCCTCCAAATAAAGGTTGTGTCCACATTACAAATCTCATTTGAAGTCAACTGTATATGAGGGCAGTCAATGATCTTTAATTCACCTCTAGTTTTATTCGATTGTCAGGAAAACTGCTTTCTGTTTGTGGAGATAACAGTCTTACGTTGGTGGCATTGATAATTGAGCCTGAGTGTGCTGTCACAACGACTGGATAGTGGTAGAAACAATAGCTGCCATTTTTCTATGTTGTAGAAAAAATGTGGATTCATTGTGAGGTTACCACTAGATAGCTGAAAGAACAGCTGCCTCAGAATTTCTATACACCAAACCTCAGACTACAAATTCTAAGAGGGACTGCCTTAATCACTAAGGAATAAAAAACTGAGGTGTTGACATTGAGGCTGTTCCATCAATGTGTTCTGAAGAGGCTTATTTTAGCCTAGCAGAGGAAAGTGAGATGGAAGTCGCTTGGAAATCTCATCACAAGAATTAGGGAATCTTGCATTACTCACGAGGTTTGCCTGCAGTATTCACGTGACTGTCAAGAGGCAGGCCTGAGGGCATCACAGAGAGTCATGTGATATTGGGTTGATGATGTGCCACTCACTTTTCAGTTAGCCTTCTTCATTCCTTTGGATAACCAATGAGAAAATGATAGTGTGTGGGTAATGCAGCCACCTAACATTTCTTCAATTGAAAGGTCATGTCTGCATGATAAGTTTTGCTTTGGACAGTGGCATAGGTTAACAGACAATTGTTGTTAGACAACTGGCCTTAGGTTTCATCTGTGGTCAGGCAGCCGGCTTGAATATAACGGAATCTGCTGTCGAACATTAACTGTATTAATATTAGGAGGCTGAGTCTGCTTAACGAATTTACTTTTGAGTGAGGAAAACTGGAATCACCATTTTGCTGTAGTATAGCAAAAATGCTGAGTCATTGTTAGCATAACTCTGAACTGCTTTTTTATGGAAATTCTGCACTATTTTATGTGGACCTATGACCACTACTGTCAACAGGGAATAGCTTAAAGGACAGTGACTCAATGCTGAATATTTAAAATAAGAGTTTATTAGATGATTTTTTAAAACACTTGAGAGAAATAGGAGAAAAGGAATAAGGTGGAAATTACCTGAAAGTCACTTAGAAATCACTAGCGAATCCCGCAGAGATTAAATAAACACCTGGTGGAATTGACATGGGGATCAAGGAATATCCCAACTAGTTTGGTATCTACCAAGTGACCAGCTTTGTTGCTGTGGCCATAGGTTTTCACTTTACTTCGTAGAATGAACCAGTTTTCTTAGTCCCACACTATCTTCTCTTACCAGAAGAAAGACTTGGTGCTGCAAAAAGTAGTCACACTTCAATAACTGCCTAAAAAGAAATTGGGACTAGGTTGTGCTGAATGAACTGTTATGGTGACAGGGTTGGTGCCATCAGCCCAATTTCTATCATAAATGCTTTCAAGGGAGTACATTCTTGGAGACATGCACCAAGTCCTCCATTCTTCCACTCCCTGGAGATGACAGCTTGGTTCTATAGGCCAAAGTATCCACAAGAGTTTCATGTAACAAGGACCAGACTGGATGTTTGTGGGCCTAGGTCATGAGACTGGACATTGTTACCCATTGCATGACTTGACATTGTGAGCCTGGGCTTTAACTATGTCCTCTTAGGAGGTCTAGGCCAGATTCAGATTTCCACAGTCTTCATTTTATTTTTCTTTCCTTAAGAAGGCTTTTGCATTGAGACAAGGACTTCAAGCAACATTTGTTCACAGAGAAAAGGCTTGGAACTGTGGGCTTACTCTATCCTTTCAATCTATGTTGGAGAAAGAAGAAATATTCTGGGCTAATATCTCAAATCTACATCTTGAAAATAGAGTTATGGATTGTAACTGCAACCATAGACAGCACAGTGGATACCAATAGAAAAGGCAAGCAGGATACAAGGTCCTAGGTTTCGAGATAAGACTCAAATTATATGACAAATGACTTTCTATGTGGTTTAATTTATCCTATCTACTAGATTTCAGAGAGGATAGGCTTAGTGCCTTGGTTCCCAGACTCCCTTCTACTTTTTGTTAAGAAAAGTCAGGCCTTGTGTTTTGGGCCCATGTTGCCAATCCATATCTTCACAAGGGAAGATAATGTAGTGCTTTCTTTGAAGTGACAAGTGCATATAACTGAGAAAATTCACATCAACACTGAGAAATCAGTATGCGTGAAACTGAAGGTGTCCCAGACTGACTTCATACTTACCTCCAATGAAATGTCATGTGCACATTACAAATCTTATGTGAGGTTAACGGTTTATGTGGGCAGTCAATAATCTTTGATTTGCCTATACTTTTGTCTGGTTGTCAGAAAAACTGCCTATGTCAGTGGAAGCAGAAGTAACATATTGGCTATATTCATAATTAAGCCTATTGTGCTGTGAGGCAGCAATGGAAAGCGGTTGGAACAATAGTTTCCATATTGTTTTACTGTAGGAAAAATGCTGTCATTGTGAGAATTCCTTCTCAGTGGAAAAAGAATTGCTGCTTAAGAATTTCTCTATACCAAACCATAGACTAAAAATCTGTGAGAGACTCGTTTAAACAATATAAAATAAAAGCTGAGATACTGACATTGAGGCAGTGTCTTCAAGTGTTCTGAAAGGCTTGTACTGGCCAGGAAGAGATAATGAGGTAGAAGTCACATGGAAATCTCATATCATAAATTAGAAAATCTTGAGATACTCACAAAGATTTCCCACAGGATTCACAAGACCAGGTATGGAATGGCCTGAGGGAAACACAGGAAAACCATGTGAAATTGGGGTGATGGTGTGGTGCTCACTTTTGTGTTACCAGTTTGCATTTCTTGCTAAAATTTACATAAGCACTGAGAAAATAATATTACCTGTCTAACATAGCCACCTACCAGCCCTTCAATCGAAAGGTCATATCTGCATAAGAAGACTTGCTTGAAGACTGCAGCATTGGCTTACACACACTTGTCGTTAGGTAACTGTCATGAAGTTTTATCTCTGGTCGGGAACTTGCTTGTATACAATGGAAGCGGCTGTCACACATTAACTGCATTGAAATTTAGAGGATGAGTCTAATAAAGAAGCTACCTTCGAGCGGTGGAAACTCAAAATGCCATTATGCAGTATTGTAGGAGAATGCTGAGTATAACTTTAATGGTTCTGGTGAAGATCAACACTATTCTTGAAGGTGGCTTAGGCTACCACTATTGAGAAGAATGCTTAAGGCCAAGAACTCAATGCTGAAATATTGAAAATAAAAGTTTATGTGGCATGTTTGGAAGATGATTGTTTGAGAAAAGGGAAGAGGAATAAGGTGGAAGTCACCTGAAAATCAAGTAGTAATCACCAGGGAATTACATGAAGGTGAATTGAATCCTTGGAAGAATTCATGTCAATATCATGGCAGGACTCTAATGTCTACCAGGTGACTAGTCTTGTTGCTGTGGCTGTAGGTTTTCACTTTACCTCTTACAATGAATCATGCTTCAGTTTTTTAAATGTTTTGCACTCAAGTGTACCCTGTAATGAAACCAGCATAGTATTGTGTATTTAAATGTCTACTCCTTGTTCAGGAAGAGGACTGGGACCTGGGCCGTGGACTTCTATCAACATATTTCATACCAAGAAGGTGTTGTGACCATCTGCTCTGTCCTCTATCTAAAGATTTGTTAAGTAAGGTTAGGCTAGATTCTGTGTGTCAAGGACTCCACTCTACTTCCTGGAAATAAAAGCAATACTTGGCGTGCTTCCAGGTTCTCCAATGAAGTAATTGAGAAAACATTTCAAGTTTTGATCCAGGTTTCTTAGTGCCCAAACTATGTTCTATTACCAGGGTAAAGACTTGGTGCTGTAAGGTATGGTCATCTTTCAGTAATTGTATAAAAAGAAAATTGGTGACATAGAACCAGTTTGTGCTGAATGTACTGTTATGACACAGGTTGGTGTCTTCTGCCCAGTTTCTATCATAAATACTTTAAAGGGAGGAAATTCTTGGAACTGTACAGTGAGTCCTCCATTCTTTCTTTTTCTAGGTGATGACAGCTTCATTTGTAAGTCAAAGTGTTCACAATAGTTTCAGGTAGCAGGGGCCAAACTATATATTTGCTGGCATAGGTCTTCAGACTGAATATTGTTCTTAATTGGATGAATTTGATGTGGTGGCCCTGAGATTAACTGCTTCTTTTTAGGTGGTCCAGGCTTGGTTCAGCTTTCCACAGTCTTCATTTTATATTTTTCTTCCATAAGAATTCTTTGCTTTGAGCCAGGGCCCTAAAAACATTTGCTCACAGGAAACATGCATGAAAATTAGGCTTATGCCACCATTTCAGTCTATGTCAGAGAAAGTCAGAAGAAATGCTTTGGGCTAATTTCTCAGATCCATTTCCTAGAAATAAGAAATAGGGTATGAATTGCAACTGCAAAACCAAGGTCAGCACCCTGGTTTCTAATAGGAAATAGAGGAAGAAGACAAGTTATTAGATTTCTAGATAAGACTCAAATTACATGAGGACAGGCTTACCCTTTGCATTAAGTACTCATATCTACTAGTTTTCAGAGAGGACAGGCTTATTGTTATGGGTCACAGTTTCCCTTATACATTTTGTTAGGAAAAGAGGCCTTGTGAATTAGGCCCATGTCATGAATCCATACCCTCATGAGAGATGATGTAGTGCTCCCTTTGGAGTGACAAGTGAATATCAATGAGAAAATTCACATCAACACTGAGAATTCATTAGTCTACATGGAGCAGAAGGCAGCCAAGACAGTCTCCTAACTGTCCTCTAATCGAATGTTGTGTCCACATTACAAATCTAATTTTGAAACCAATGGTACAGGTATGTAGTCAATGATCTTCACTGCACCTCTAGTTTTGTCTGTTTATCAGGAAAACTGCCATTCATGAAGGAAACAGTTGCACTTTGGTGGCATTGAGAATTGAGACTCGGTGTGTGCAAGACAGCAACTTTATAGTGGTAGAAACCATAACCACCCTTTTATTGTATTGTAGGAAAAATTCTGAGTCATTGTGAAAATATCACTTGGTGGCAGAAAGAACCACTGCCTCAGAATTTCTCTATACCAATCCACAAACTACAAAATTTGAGAGAGACTTTCTTAACCACCAAAAAAAGAAAACTAAGATATTGACATCAACATGTTCTGAAGAGGCGTATTTTAGCCTAGCAGAGGAAAGGGAGATGGAAGACACCTGGAAATCTCATCACAAGAATTAGGGAATTTTATGATACTCACGAGGCTTTCCTGCAGAATTCACATGAACTTCAAGAAACAGGCCTGAAGGCATCACAGAAAGTCATGTGATATTGATTTGATGGTGTGGTGCTCACTTTTAAGTTACCCTTTTCTATTTCTTGGTAAAATTTAGAAAACCACTGAGAAAATAATAGTGTCTGTGGAATATTGCCACCTAACGTCCCTTCAATCAAAAGGTTATATCTGCATGAGAAGGTTCATTTGATGATGGCAGTTTAGGCTAACTTAGGTAACTTCCCTGAGGTTTCATTTCTGGTGATGCAAACAACTTATACACAATAGGAGCAATAGTCACACCTTAACCACATGGAAATTTAGAGGCTGAGTTTGAATGACAAAGCAACCTTCCAGCGGTGGAAACTCTAAGTTCTATTACGCTGTATTGTAGTAGAAATGCTGAGTCATTGTGAGCATAACCCTTAACTGTTCTGGTTGGAGATCCATGCTATTCATCTTTCAGGTGAATGTTTGGCAACTGCTGTCCATAAGAAATTGCTTAAAGTCCAATGACTCATTGCTGAAATAGTAAAAATAATAGTAAATGAGACGTGTTTGGAAGACACTTGTTTGAAAATAGGGGAAGAGGAATAAGATGGAAGTCACCTGAAAATCACATACTAATCACCAAGGAGTTACATGGAGTTCAAGTGAATATCAAGATTCATGTGGGAATCAAGGAGACCTTGAAGGAATCTCATGTCTACCAAGTGACTAGTCTAGTTGCTGTGGCTGTAGGTTTTCACATTACCTCTTACAATATATCAGGCCTCAGTTAGTGAAGTGTTTTGCACTCAAGTTTACCTTGCAAATGAAATCAGTGTGGTGCTGTGTATTCAAACATACACACAACTTACCCCTGAGTCCCAGAAGAGGACCGGGTCCTGGGCCATGGACCTCCATTGACATTTTTTTTTTATCAAGAAGGTCTTGTGACTGTACCACATCCTCTATCTAAAGATCTATTAAGTAAAGTTAGACTAGATTGGGTGTGCCAGGGTCTCCTCTCTACTTCCTGGAAATAGGAGCAATGCTTAGCCATTCTTTCAGGATCTCCATTCGAATTACTTATAAAACTGTTCAGGTTTTGATCCAGGTTTCTTAGTGCCCAAACTATGTTCTATTAACAGGTGAAAGAGTTGGTGCTGTAAGATATGTTCACCTTTCAATAATTGTATAAAAATAAAATTGATAACATGAAACTAGTTTGTCCTTAATGTACTGTTATGATGACACAGGGTGGTGTCTTCAGCCAAATTTTTATCATAAATACTTTAAAGAGAGGACAATCTTGGAAACATTCACTGAGTCCTTCATTCTTCCTTCTTCTAGAAGTTGACAGCTTGATACTATAGGCCAAGGTGCTCACAATAACTTTAGGTAGCAGGGGCCAAGTTGGATGTTTGTGGGCCTGGATCTTCAGAATAGATATAATTACAAAATGGATGATCTTGATGTTATGGCCCTGCGTTTAACTGCTTTGTTTTAGGGGGCCTTGACTTGGTTCAGATTTACACAGTCTCCATTTTATTTTTTCTTTTCTAAAGAAGGTTTTGCTTTGAGCCAAGGCTCCAGGAAACATTTGTTCACAGAAAACAGGCTTGGAACTTGGTCTTATATCACCATTTCAGTCTATTTCAGAAAATGTCAAAAGAAATTCTGTGGGCTAATTACTCAGATCTACTTCCTAAAAATAGGGGTAGGAATTGGAACTGCAAAATCAAGGTCAGACCCTGGTTCCTAATAGGAAATTAGGCAGGAGACAAGATCCTAGGTTTCTAGATAAGACTCAAATTACATGAGGACAGGCTTCCTCTTTGGATTAAGCAATGCTATCTAATAGTTGTCAGAGAGAACGGACTTAGTGTTTTTGGTCAGAGTCTCCCTTCTTCTTTTTGGTAGGACAAGGAAGGCCTTGTGCCTTTGTTCCATATCACCAATCTGTATCCTCAAAGGGAGGATGGTGTAATGCTCCCTTTTATAGTGATGAGTGCATATCTCTGAGAAAATTCACTGAGAAAAAACACTGAGAACTCATTAGTCTACTTAGAGCAGAAGGTGGTATAGTCAGCCTTATAACTGTGCTTTGGGTCTCAGTCTACTTTCTAATTTTTTTTTTTAGAAAAAGATAGGCCTTGGGCCTTGGGCCCATGTCACCAATCCAAATCCTCACAAGGGAGGATGATATAGTTCTCCCTTTGTAGAGACAAGTGCAAAACACTGAGAAAATTTATGTCAACATTGAGAAGTCATTAGTCTACGTGGAACAGAAGGCAGCCATGCCTCCAAATGATGTTGTGTCCACGTTTCTAGTCTAATTTTAACTCAGTAGAATATGTAGGAAGTCAATGATTTTTACTTCGCCTCTAGTTTTGTCTGTCAGCAAAACTGCCTTATGTTCATGGTAGCAACAGTAGAATACTGGCTTTGTTGATAATTGAGGCTGACTGTGCTGTGAAGTAGCTCCTGGATAGTCATGAAAACAATAGGTGTCATTGTTCTGTACTGTAGAAAAATGCTGAGTCATTATAAGGATACCTCTTGATGGTGGAAAGAACGTTTGTCTCAAATTTCTCAATACCAAACCTCAGACTAAAAATTCTGAGACAGCGTGGCTTAACCACCAGGAAAAGAAAACTGAGATATTGATATTGAGAATGTTCCATCAACATATTCTGAAGAGGCTTATTTTAGCCAGTGGAAAGTGAGGTGAAAGTCGCCTGGAAATCTCGTCACAAGAAATAAGGAATCCAGCGATACTCACGAAGCTTTTCTGCAGAATATATGTGACTGTCAAGAGATAGGTCTGAAAGTATCACAGGGAGTCACATGATATTAGGTTGATGGTGTGGCACTAACTTTTGAGTTACCCTGCTCCATTCCTTGGTAAAATTAGATGACCATTTAGACAATGATAGTGTCAGGGTAACATAACCACCTAACGGCCCTTAAATTGAAAGGTCATGTCTGCATGAAAATGTTCACTTGAGAATGGTGGCATAGGTTAACAGACAACTGCTGTTCTGCTGTTTGACAGCTATATTGGTTTCATCTGTGGTCAGGCAACCTGCTTGAATGCAGTGGAAGCTACTGTCAAACATTAATTGTATTGATATTAGGAGGCTGTGTCTGCGTAAGGAAGCTTCTTTAGATTGGTGTAAATTTTAAGCAAGATTTTGCTGTTATATAGCAAAAATGCTGAATCATTGTGAGTATAACTCTGAATGGCTTCATGTGGGAGTCCCACACTATTCTTTTATGGGGAACTTTGGCCTCTACTGTTGACAGGGATTTGCTTAAAGATCAATGACTCAATGCTGAATATTGAAAGTAAGAGTTTAAAAGATGAGTTTTGAAAACAAGTTTTTGAAAATAAAGGAGGAGAAAAAGATGAATATCACCTGAAAATCACTTAGAAATTACAAAAGAATCATGCAGAGATCAAGTAAACACTTGGTGGAATTCACATGTGGATCAAGGAATATGCCACACTAACCAGGAATCTACCAAGTGACAGTGTTGTTGCTATGACCATAAGTTTTCATTTTACTTCATAGAATAAACCAGGCTTCAGAGCATAAATCATGTGACAAACAAGATTACCTTATATATGAGATTGGCATGGTGTGTGTTTTCAAACGTCCAATCAACTTACCCCAGTTACAGCAGAGGACTGCCTCCTAGGCCAAGGACTTACAACAACTTTTATTTTCCTACCAAGAATATCTTGTGACCATTTGCCAAGTCCTCTACATAGTGATTAATTATGTAAAGTTATGTTAAATACTGTGGGGCAAAGTCTCCACTCTTCCTAGAAATAGAAGCAATATTTAGTTGTGAATCCAAGATCCCCAATCAAGTTATTTAGGAACAGTCCAGGCTTTGGCCAGGTTTTCTAGTGCCCACACTATGTTCTCTTACCAGAAAAAAGATTTAGTGCTGCAACGTATGGTCTCATTCAGTAATTGTCTAAAAGGAAAATTGGTGACGTGGGACAAGCTTGTGCTGAATGTACTGTTATGATGACACAGGGTTGGTGCCATAGGCCCAATTTCTGTCATATATGCTTTCAAGGCAATACAGTCTTGGAGGCATGCACTGAGTCCTCCATTCTTCCACTTTCTTGAGGTTGACAGCTTGATTCTATAAGCCAAGGTTTCCACAAGAGTTTCAGGTGAAAAAGAACAGCCTAGATGTTTGTGGGCCTAGGTCTTGAGACTGGACATTGTTACCAATGGACGGTCATGACTTTGCCGGCCTGGGCTTTCACTATGTCCTTTTAGGAGGTCCAGATTTGGTTCAGATATCCACAGTGTCCGTTTAATTTTTTCTTCCTTAAAAAAGGCTTTTGCTTTGAGACAAGGACTTCAGGCAACAATCGTTCACAGAGAACAGGTTTGGAACTCTGGGTTTACATCGTCCTTTTAGTCTATATTGGAGAAGGTCGGAAAAAATGCTCTGGACTAATTTCTCAAATTCACCTTCTGAAAATAGGGGTAAAGATTGTAACTGAAACCAAGCACAACACACTGTATCCCAATAGGAAAGGCAGGCAGGAGACAAAGTCCTAGGTTTTGAGATAAGATTCAAATTACATAAGGACACACTTGTCCTTTGATATGTTATTCTATCTACTAGTTTTCAGAGAAGATAGGCTTAGTACCTTAGTTTTCAGTCTCCCTTCTATTTTTTGTTAGGAAAAGACAGGCCTTGTTTCTTGAGCCCATGAATGCATATATCTGAGAAAATTCACATCAACACGAGTGTACCCTGTAAATGAGACCGGCAAGGTGTTGTGCATCTAAACATCTACACCACTTACCCTACTTCCAGCAGAGGAATAAGTTCAGGGCCGTGGACTTCCATCGATATTGTTTCCTACCATAAAGGTCTTGTGACTGTGTGCCATGTCTTATATCTAAAGATCCATTAAGTTAAATTAGGCTAGATTCTGCAGGCCAAAGTCTGCACTCTATTTCCCAAAATGAAGAGCAATACTGGGTTGTGATTCCAAGTTAACCAATCGAGTGTTTTTAAAATCAAGCCAGGCTTTGGCAGTATTCTTAGTGTTTACACTACCTTCTCTTACCAGAAGAAAGGCTTGGTATGGTCACTTTTCAATAATTGTCTAAAGGAAAATTGGTGACATGGAACCAGTTTAGGTTGAATGTACTGTTATGATGACACAAGTTGGTGTCTTTGGCCCAATTTTTATTGTACTTTAATGGAAGAACAATCTTGGAACCATGCACCAAGCCCTCCATTCTTCTCCTTCTATGAAATGACAGCTTGATTCTGTAGGCCACGGTTTCCACAACAGTTTCAAGTAGTAGAAACTAGGCTAGATGTTTGTTAGCCTATCTTCAAACTGGATATTGTTACCAGTTGGATGATCTTGACATTGTGGTCTTGAGTTTAAGTGCTTCTTTTTAGAGGTCTAGGCTTGGTCCAGAATTTCACATTCTTCGTTTTTTTTCTTTTCTCGTCTAAAGAAGGCTTTTTCTTTGAGACAATGACTTTAGACAACATTTGTTCACAGAGAACAAGCATGGAACTGAGGGTTTACATCAACTTTTCAGTCTATGTCAGAGAAAGTTGAAAAAATGCTCTAGTCTATTTCTCAAATCTACTTTCTGGAAATAGAGGTAAAAATTGTACCTGCTACCAATGACAGCACTCAGGATCTCAATAAGAAATGCAGGCAGGAGATAAGGTCCTAGGTTTTTAATTAAGACTCAAATTACATGAGGAAAGCCTTGCACTGAGGTTTAAGTTATATTATCTAGTAGTGTTAGAGAGGATAGGCTTAGTACTTTGGTTAAGTCTCCCTTCTACTTTTTGTTAGGAAAAGATAGGTCTTGTGTTTTGGACCCATGCCACCAATCTAGATCCTCACAAGGGAAGACGATGTAGTGCTTTCTTTGAAGTGATGAGTGTATATAACTGAGAAAATTCACATCAACACTGAGAAATCATTACCATGCATGGAATTGAAGGTGTCCAAGATAGCCTTCATACAGACCTCCGATCAAATGTCATGTCCACATTACAAATCTTATTTGAGTTCAACAGTATACATGGGCAATTAATGATCTTTCATTAGACTCTACTTTTGTCTGTTTGTCAGGAAAACTACCAATGTCAGTGGAGGTAGAAGTTGTACATTGGCTGCGTTCATAATTGAGCCAGAATGTGTTGTGAGGCAGCAAATAATAGCAGTTGAAACCATAGTTGCCGTATTATTTTATTGGGAAAAAATGCTGAGTCATCATGAGGATACCTCTTCTTTGCATAAAGATCTGCTTAAGAATTTTTTTTACATCAAATCACAGATAAATATCTGTGAGAGACTAGCTTAACTAATATGGAAAAAGGCTGAGATACAGACATTGAGGCAATTTCTTCAACATGTTCTGAAAAGGCTTGTGTTAACCTAACAGAGGTAATGAGGTGGAAGTCACTGGAAAATCTCGTACTGAGAATAAGGGAATATCGCGATACTCATGAGTCTTTCCCCTGGGATTCACGTAACCAAGAAGAGACTGGCCTGAGGGCAACACATGAAAATCAGGTGACATTGGGGTTATGGTATGGCACTCACTTTTGTGTTACCCTTCTTCATTCCTTGGTAAAGTTTACATAAGCACTGAGAAATAAGTTAACCTGTGAAACATAGCCACATAAAGGCCCTTCAATCAAAATGTCATTTCTGCACGAGAAGACTTGATTGAGGATGGCGTCAGGGGCTAACACACACTTGTCATTAAGTAACTGCACTGAAGTTTGTCTCTGGTCAGGCAACCTGCTTGTATATAATGGGAGTAGTGGTCACACAGTAACTATGTTGATATTTGAAGGCTGAGTCTGAATGACGAAGCTACTTTAGAGTGGTAGAAACTCTAAGCTTCATTATGCTGTATTGTAACAGAAATGTTGAGCCATTGTGGGACTCCTGAACTACATTTTTATGCATTGGCCACTACTATTGACAGGGAATTGCTTAAACGCCAATGACTCAATGATGAATATTGAAAATAAGAGGTCATGTGATATGTTTTAAAAACACTTGTTTGAAGATAGGGGAAGAGAAATCAAGTGGAAGTTACCTGAAAATCACGTAGTAATCACCAGGGAATTATAGGGAGGTAGGTGACTACCTGGAGTGATTCACATGGCAATGTAAGAAGAACTGCAGGAATCTGGTGTCTACCAGGTGAGTAGTCTTGTTGTTGTAGCTGTAGGTTTTCTCCTTACCTTTTACAATGACTCAGGCTTCAGTTTGTGAAAAGTTTTGCACTCGAAAGTACCCTGCAAATGAGACCAGCATGGTGTTGTATATTCAAAATTACCCTAGTACTGGCAGAGGACTGTTTGGAACTTCCATGGACTTTTTCCTACCATTAAGTTCTTGTGACTCTGTGCCATGTCCTCTATCTAAAGACTGTTAGGTAAAGTTAGCTAGAATTTGTGTGCCAAGTTCTCCACTCTACTTTCTAGAAATGAAAGCAATTCTTGGCCATGCTTCCAGGCTCTCAAAAACAGTGCAGGCTTTGATCTAGTTTTCTTAGTGCCCAGACTATTTTATATTACCAGGGAAAAGGCTTGGTGGTTTAAGGTATGGTCACCTTTCAATAATTGTATTAAAAAAAAATTGGTGACATGGAACCAGTTTGTGCTGAATGTACTGTTATGATAACACAGGTTGGTGTCTTCAGCTCAAATTCTATAGTAAAGTCTTTAAAGAGAAGACAGTCTTGGAACCGTGCATCAAATTCACCATTCTTCCTCCTTCTAGGAGATGACAGCTTCACTCTGTAGGCCAAGATGACCACAATAGTTTCAGGTAGCAGGGGCCAGGCTGCATGTTTGTGGGCCTAGGTCTTCAGATTGAACATTATTACCAATTAAATGATCTTGACATTGTGGCCCTGAGTTTAAGTGTTTCCTTTTAGGTGGTCCAAGCTTTGTTCAGATTCCCACAGACTCCATTTTATTTTCTTTCATGAAAAAGGCTTTTCCTCTGAGCAAGGACTCCAGGCATTATTGGTTCACAAAAAACAGGCTTGGAACTCAAGATTATGCCATCATTTCAGTCTAGTTCAGAGAAAGTGGGAAGAAATGCTGTGGGATAATTTCTCAGATCTACTTCCTAGAAATAGGGGTATGGATTGCAATTGCAAAACCAAGGTCAGCACCCTGGTTCCCAACAGGAAATAGAGGCAGGAGACAAGGTCCTAGGTTTCTAGATAAGACTCAGATTTCATGAGGACAAGCTTGCCCTTTGGATTAAGTTCTCCTATTTACTAGTTTCAGAGAGGACAGGCTTAGTGCTTTGGGTACCAGTATCTCATCTACTTTTGTTAGTAACAGAAAGTTCTTGTGCCTTTAGCTCATGTCACAAATCAATATCCTCATGAGAGAGTATGATGTGGTGCTCCCTTTGTAGTGACAAGTGCATATCACTGAAAAAATTCGCATGAACACTGAGAAGTAATTAGTCTATGTGAAGTGAAATGATGCTGAGACTGCCTAGTAACTGTCCTCCAAGTGAATGTCATGTCCACATTACAAATCTCATTTGAAATCAATGGTATATATAGGCAGTCAATGACCTTTACTTTGCCTCTAGTTTTTTCTGTTTATCTGGAAAACTGCCTTATGTTCACAGAGGTAACAGATGCACATTGGCTGCTTGATAATTGAGCCTAAGTGTGCTGTGAGGCAGCGACTGGGGAGTGGTGGAAACAAGAGCCACCATTTTTCTGTATGTAGAAAAAAAATGCTGAGTCATTGTGAGGATACTACTTGATGGTGGAAAGAATGGCTGCCTCAGAATTTCTCTATACCAAACCTCAGACTACAAATTCTGAATGAGACTGCCTTTACCACCAAGGAAAGAAAACTGAAATATTGACATTGAGGCTGTTACATTAACGTGTTCTGAAGAGGCATATTTTATCCTAACAGAAGAAAGTGAGGTGGAAGTCACCCAGAAATTGCATCACAAGAATTTGGGAATCTCGCGATGCTCACGAGGCTTCCCTGTGTGATTCACGTGACCGTCAAGAGACAGACCCAAGGGCATAACAGAAAGTCATGTGGTGTAGAATATTAACTGTGCTGATATTTGGAGGCTAAGTCTGCTGTAGGAAGCTTCTTTCGAGCTACTTTTGAGGTGTAAACTGTAAGCACCATTGTACTCTATCAGAGTAAAAATGCTGTCATTGTGAGTATAACTCTGAATGGCTTCATGTGGGTATCCCGCAATATTTTTTTCTGCAGACCATTTGCCCCTACTGTCCACAGGGAATTGCTTAAAGTCTAATAACTCAATGCTGAATACTGAAAATAAAAGTTTATGAGACAAGATTTGAAAACACTTGTCTGAAAATAGGGGAAGAGGAATCAGGAGGAACTCACCTGAAAATCACTTAGAAATCACTAGGGAATCACACATAGATCAAGTAACCACTGGTGAAATTCATATGGGGATCAAAGAATACCTTGCACTAATCTGGTATCTACCAAGTCACCAGTCTTGTTGATATGGCCGTAGGTTTTCACTTTACTTAGTGAATGAACCAGTCTTAAGAAAATGAATTATATTGCAAACAAGTTTACCTTATATATAAGATGGGCATGGTGCTGTGTTTTCAAATGTCCACCCAACTTACCCCAATTTTAGCAGAGGACTGCCTCCTAGGCCATAAAATTTTGACAA
Source organism: Macroglossus sobrinus (assembly GCA_004027375.1). Classification (NCBI taxonomy): domain Eukaryota; kingdom Metazoa; phylum Chordata; class Mammalia; order Chiroptera; family Pteropodidae; genus Macroglossus; species Macroglossus sobrinus. Next base: position 54,769 of record PVKZ01002000.1, read on the forward strand.
CTTTTCTTTTCCTAGCAAGCATGTCTTGTAACCTTTTGCCATGTTTTTTACTTAAGGATTTGTTATGTAAAGTTAGGCTAGATTCTGTGGGCCAAGGTCTCTACTCTACTTCCTAGAAATAGGAGCAATACTTGGTTGTGATTCCATACTCTTCAATCAAGTTTTTTAAAGAACAGTCTAGGTTTTGGCCAGGGTTCTTACTGTGCACACTACCTTCTCTTACCAGAAGAAAGGCTTGTTTTTGCAAGGTATGGTCACATTTTAATAATTGTCTAAAAGGAAAATTGGTGACATAGGTTAAGGTTGTGCTGAATGTACTATTATGATGACACAGGGTTGGTGTCATCGGCCCAATTTCTATTGTAAATGCTTTCAAGAGAGTATTGTCTTGGATCCAGGTGTGCACCGAGTCCATCATTCTTTTTCCACCTTGGAAATGACAGCTTCTTTCTATTAGACACGGTGTCCACAAGAGGTTAAGGTAAAAGAGAGTGAGGCTGGATGTTTGTGGACCTAGGTCTTGAGACTTTACATTGTTACCAATTGGATGGTCTTGACGTTGTGGACCTGGGCTTTAACTAGGTCTTTTTATGAGGTCCAGGCTTGGCTCAAATTTCCACAGTCATTGCTTTGTTTTTTTTCTCCCTAAAGAGAGCTTTTTATTTGAGACCAGGACTTCATGCAACATTTGTTCACAGTGATCAGGCTTGGAACTGTTGGCTTATGCTACATTTTGTCTTTGTTGTAAAAAGTGGTAAGAAATGCTTGGAGCTAATTTCTCAAATCTATTTTCTTGAAATAAAGATAGGAATTGTAACTGCCATTGAGGACAGCACACTGAATCCCAAAGTAAATACAGCCAGGAGACAAGTTTCTAAGTCTTGAGATAACACTCAAATTACATGATGACAGACTTGCCCTGTTGTTGTCCTATCTACTAATTTTCAGAGAGTATAGGCATAGTGTCTTGTTTCTCAGTATCTCTTGTACTTTCTTTTAGGAAAATCAGGCCTTCTGCCTTGGGCCCATGGCATCAATCTACATACTCACAAGGGAAGATGATATAGTGCTTTCTTTGAAATGACAAGTGCACATAACTGAGAAAATTTACATCAACACTGAGAAATTATTAGCATGCGTGGAACTAAAGGTGGCTGAGACAGATTTTGTGCTGACCTGTAATCAATGTTAAGTCCACATTATGAATCTTATCTGAGGTCACGGTATATGCAAGCAGTCAATGATCTTTAATTCGCCTTTACTTTTGTCTATTTGTCAGGAAATTACCTATGTCAGTAGAAGCAGAAGTCGCACATTGGCTGCGTTCATCATTGAGCATGAGTGTGCTGTGAGGCAGCGAATGGATCACGGTTTTAATCATAGTTGCTATAATGCTTTAATGTAGAAAAATGCTGAGTCATTGTGACCATACCTCTTTATTGCAAAAAGATCTGCTGCTTAAGAATTTCTCTATCTCAAACCACAGGCTAAACATCTGTGAGAAACTGACTAAACCAATATGGAAAATAGCTGAGATACTGACATTGAGTCAGTTTCTTCAAAGTGTTCTGAAAAGGCTTGTATTAGCCTAGCAAAGGTCACAAGGTGGAAATCTCGTACCAAGAATTAGAAAATCTCTCGATACTCATGAAGCTTTTACACGGGATTCACATGACCAGGAAGAGACTGGCCTGAGCGCAACACACGAAAATTACATGAATGTGGGTTGTTGGTATGGTGCTCGCTTTTGTGTAATCCTTCTATATTCCTTGGTAAAATTCACATAAGACTTGAGAAAATAAGATTACCTGTGTAACAGGACCACCTGACAGCCCTTCAATTGAAAGTTTATGTTTATGTTAAGAATTGGAACTGCAAAACCAAGATGAGCACCCTGGTTCCTAATAGGAAATAAAGGCAAGTGACACAGTTTTAGGATGCTAAATAAAACAAATTACATGAGGACAAGCTTGACCTGTGGTTTAAGTTATCCTATCTAGAGTGTATAAAGAGAATAGGATTAGTGCCTTGATTTCAGGTTTCCCTTCCATTTTTTTGTTAGGGAAAAACAGGTCTTGAGTTTTGGGCCCGTGTCACTAATTTAGATTCTTATAAGAGAAGACATTGTAGGGCTTTCTTTGAAGTGAGGAGAGCATATAACTGAGAAAATTCACATCAACACTGAGAAATCATTACCATGCATGGAATTGAAGGTGTCCAAGATAGCCTTCATACAGACCTCCGATCAAATGTCATGTCCACATTACAAATCTTATTTGAGTTCAACAGTATACATGGGCAATTAATGATCTTTCATTAGACTCTACTTTTGTCTGTTTGTCAGGAAAACTACCAATGTCAGTGGAGGTAGAAGTTGTACATTGGCTGCGTTCATAATTGAGCCAGAGTGTGTTGTGAGGCAGCAAATAATAGTAGTTGAAACCAGAGCTGCCATATTATTTTATTGGAAAAAAATGAGTCATCGTGAGGAAATCTTGTGATACTCATGAGGCTTTCCCCCTAGATTTACGTCACTAAGAAGAGACTGGCATGAAGGCAACACATGAAAAATCATGTAAAATTGGGGTGATGGTGTGGTGCTCACTTTTGAGTTACTATTCTGTATTCCTTGGTAAAATTCACATAAGCACTGAGAAATAAGATTACCTGTGTAACAGCCACCTATCATCCCTTCAATCGAAAGGTTATGTCTGCATGAGAAGACTTGCTTGAGTTTGGCAGCATAGGCTAACACACATTTGTCATTAGGTAACTGCACTGAAGTTTTGTCTCTGGTCAGGCAACCTGCTTTATGTAATGGGAGTAGCTGCCACACATTAACCATGTTGAAATTTAGAAGCTGTGTCTGAATGACAAAGCTACTTTAGAGCGGTGGAAACTCTAAGCTACATTATGCTGTATTGTAGCAGAAATGCTGCCTTGTGAGCATAACTCTTAATGATTCTGCTGAGAGATCCACACCATTCTTGAAGGTAAACCTTAAGCTACTTCTGTTGAGAAGAAAAGAAATTGCTTTAAGGCCAATAACTCAGTGCTGAGATATTAAAAATAATAGTTTATGAGACGTGTTTTGAAAACAGTTATTTGAGGATAGAAGAAGAAAAATAAGATGAAAGTCACCTGAAAATCACATGATCACCAAGGAATTACAGGGAGGTAAGTGACTACCTGGAGTGATTCATGTAGTGATGAAAGAAGACCCTGCAGAAATCTGGAGTCTATCAGGTGACTAATCTTGTTGCTGTGGCTTTAGGTTTTCTCCTTACCTCTTACAATGACTCAGGCTTCAGTTTGTGAAATGTTTTGCACTCAAATGTACCTTATAAATGAGACCAGCATGGCGTTGTATATTCATACATCCCCACCACTTACCCTAGTTCCACCAGACAATTGGGTCCTGGGCCATGGACTTCCATTGACACTTTTTCTTACCAAGAAGGTCTTGTGACCGTGTGCCACATCCTTTATCTAAAGATCCGGTAAGTAAATTTAAGTTAAATTTTGTGTGCCAAAGTCTTCATTCTACTTCCTAGAAATAAAAGCAATGCTTGGCCATGCTTTCAGGCCCTCCAATCTAGTAACTTACAAAACATGTCAGTCTTTGATCCAGGTTTCTTAGTGCCCATATTATATGCTATTACCAGAGGAAAGGCTTGGTGCTGTAAATTATGGTTACATTTCAATAATTATATCAAAGGAAAATTGCTGACATGGAACCAGTTTTGCTGAATGTACTATTATGATGACACAGGTTGGTGTCATTGGCTCAAATTCTATCATAAATACTTTAAAACAAGGGGATTTGGGACCATGCATTGACTCCTTCATTCTTCCTCCTAGATGACAGCTTGATTCTGTAGGTGAAGGTGTCCACAATAGTTTCAGGTTTCAGGGTCAGTCTGGATGTTTGTGAGCCTAGGTGTTTATCCTGGATATTATTACCAATTAGATGATCTTGACATTGTGGTGCCAAGTTTAACCTCTTTCTTTTAGTTTGTCCAGGCTTGGTTCCATTTTATTTTTTCTTCCATAAAAAAGGATTTAACTTTGAGCCAGGTTTACAGACAACATTTGTTCACAGAAAACAGACTTGGAACTTGGGCTAATGCCATCATTTTATTCTATGTCAGAGAAACTCAGAAGAAATGATTTGAGCTAATTTCTCAGATCTACTTCCTGGAAATAGAGGTAAACCAAGATCAGCACCCTGGTTACTAATAGCAAATAGAGGCAGGATACAATATCCTATGATTCAAGATAAAAGTCAAATTACATGAGGACAGGATTGCCCTTTGGATTAAGTTCTCCTCTCTACTAGTTTTCAGAGAAGACAGGCTTACTGCTCTGGTTCTCAGTCAACCTTCTACTTTTTGTTAGGAAAAGACAGGGCCTTTTCCTTAGGCCCATTTCTCCAATCCATAACCTCACAAGGAAGGATGACATAGTGTTTCCTTTGTAGTGACAAGGGCATATCTCTGAGAAAATTCACATCAACACTGAGAAGTTATTAGTCTTTATGAAGGAGATGGTGGCTGAGACAGCCTCATAAATGTCCTTCAAACAAATGTCGTGTCCACATTAGAAATCTCCTTTGAAGTCATTGGTATATGCAGGCAGTCAATGATCTTTAATTCACCTTTAGTTTTGTCTGTTTGTCAGTAAAACTGACTTATGTTTGTGGAGGTAACAGTCACATAATGACAGCATTGATAATTGAGCCTGAGTGAGCTGTGAGGCAGTGACTGGATAGTGTTGGAAACATAGCCTTCATTTTTCTGTATTATAGAAAAAATGCCGAGTCATTGTGAGGATACCACTTGATGGCTGAAAGAACTTCGGCCTCAGAATTTCCATATACCAAACCTCTGACTACAAATTCTAAGAGGGACTAGCTTAACTACCAAGGTTAGAAAACTGAGGTATTGACATTGAGGTTGATCCATCAAAGTGTTCTGAAGAAGCGTATTTTATCCTCGCAGAAAAAAGTAAGGTGAAAGTCGCCTGGAAATTCATCATAGGAATTAGGGAATCTCGAGATACTCACGAGGCTTCCCTGCAGGATTCACATGACAGTCAAGGGAAAGGCCTGAGGGCATCAGAGGGAGTCACGTGATATTGGGTCGATGGTTTTGGCGCTCACTTTCTACTTACTTTTCTCCATTCCTTGGTAAAATTTAGATAACCACTAGAAAATTATAGTGTCTGTGTAACATAGACACCTAATGGCCTTTCAATTGATAGGTCATGTTTGTATGAGAAGGTTTGCTTGAGATCAGTAGCATAGTTTTACAGATAATAACTGGCCTTAGGTTTCATTTGTAGTCAGGCAACCTACTTAAATGCAATGGAAACTGCTGTCAAAGATTAACTGCATTGATATTTGGAGGCTGAGTCTGCTTGACAAAGCTAGTTTAGAGTGGTGAAACTGTAAGCACACTTTTCCTTTAACATACCAAAATTGCAAAGTCATGGTGAGTATAATGCTGAATGGCCTCATGTGAGAATCCCACACTATTCTTTTCTGTAGAATTTTGACCACTACTGTTGACAGGGAATTGCTGAATAGCCAATGATTCACTGCTGAATATTGAAAATAAGAGTTTATGAGACAAGTATTGAAAACACTTGTTTGAAAATAGAGGAGGAGCAATAAGATGGAAATCACCTGAAAATCTCATAGAAATAACTAGGGAATTACATGGAGATCAAGTAAAAACCTTGTGGAATTCACTTGGGGGACATGGAATACCCCACATACCAAGTGATGAGTCTTGTTGCTGTGGCCATAGGTTTTCACTTTACTTCATAGAATGAATTCTATTGTAAACAGTTGACATTACTTATGAGATTGGCAAAGTTATGCTTTCAAACACTCACCCAACTTACCCCAGTTCCAGCAGAGGACTGCCTTCTAGGCCATGGACTTCTGACGACATTTCTTTTCCTACCAAGAATGTCTTGAGACCCTTTGCCAAGTCCTCTACCTAAAAATTTGTTATTTAAGTTAGGCTAGATTCTGTAGGTCAAGGTCTCCGCTTTACTTCCTAGAAATAAGAGCAATACATGGTTGTGACATCAAGCTCAGTAATCGAGTTTTTTAAAGTATAGTCCAGTGTTTGGCCATGTTTCTTACTGTCCACATTACCTTCTCTTACCAGAAGAAAGACTTGGTGCTACAAGGTATGGTAACCTTTCAATAATTGTCTAAAAGGAAAATTGATTATGTGGGATTACCCTGTGGTGAATATACTATTATAATGACAGGGTTGGTGCCATAGGGCCAACTTCTATTGTAAATGCTTTCAAGGGAGTACAGTCTTAGAGGAGCACATCGAGTTCTCCATTCTTCTTTCTTCTAGAAGAGGACAGCTTGATTCTCTAGGCCAAGGTGTCCACAAGTGTTTCAGGTAACCAGGGTCATGCTGGATGTTTGTAGGCTTAGGTTTTGAGAATGGATGTTGTTACCAATTGGATGGTATTGACATTGAGGGCCTGGGGTTTAACTATGTCCCTTTGTGAGGTCCGGGCATGTATCAGATTCCCTCAGTATCTGTTTTGTTTTTTCTTCCCTAAGGAATTCTTTCACTTTGAGACAAGCACTTCAGGCAACATTTGTTCATAGAGAACAGGCTTGGGACTATGGGCTTATGCTGCCCTTTCAGTCTATGAGGGAGAAAGTGGAAAGAAATGCTCTGGGCTAATTTCTCCAATCTACTTTCTGGAAATAAAGATAAGGATTATAATTGCAACCAAGGACAGCACACTGGAAACCAAAAGGAAAGGCAGGCAGGAGACAAGATCCTGGGTTTCAAATTAAGACTCAAATTACATGAGGACAGACTTGCCCTGTGGTTTGTTATTGTATCTACTGCTTTACAGAGATATTAGACTTAGTGCCTTGGTTCCCAGTATCCCTTCTTTCTTTTTCTTAGGAAAACATAGGCCTTCTGCCTTGGGCCAGTGTCACTAATCTACATCCTCACACACAAAAAAAGATGTAGTGCAGAAGTCACACATTGACTCATACATAACTGAGTCTGAGTGAGCTGTGAAGCAGCAAATAAATAACGGTTGAAACCATAGCTCTCATACCGCTTTATTGGAAAAAAATGTTGAGTCATTGTGAGGATACCTCTTCTTTGCAAAAAGAACTGCTACTTAAGAATTTCTCTACATCAAATCACAGACTAAAATCTGAGAGAGACTAACTAACCAATATGGAAAAAAAGCTGAGTTACTGACTTTGAGGATGATATAAACGTATTCTGAAAAGCCTTGTATTAGCCTAGCAGAGGTAAAGAGGTGGAAGTCATCTGGAAATCTTCTACCAAGAATTAGGAAATCTTTCAATACTTATGAGGTTTTCCCATGGGATTCACGTGACCTAGAAGAGACTGGCCTGAGAGTATAACACAAAAGTCACATCAAATTGGGATGATGGTTTAGCACTCACTTTTGTGTTACCCTTCTGCATTCCTAGCTAAAATTTACATAAGCACTAAGAAAATAAGTTTAGCTGTGTAACATAGCCACCTAACAGCCCTTCAAACGCAAGGTCATGTCTGCATGGGAAGACTTACTTGAGGTCAGCAACATAGGCTCACACACACTTGTCATTAGGTAACTGCCCTGAGGTTTCGTCTGTGGTCTGGCACCCTGCTTGTATACAATGGGAGCAGTGGTCACACATTAAGTACATTGAAGTTTAGAGGCTAAGTCTGAATAACAAAGTACCTTATAGCACTGGAAATCCAAGAGCCATTATGTGGTACTGTAGCAGAAATGATGAGTCATTGTGAGCATAACCATTAACAGTTCTGGTGGGAAATCAATGCTATTCTTGAAGGTGAATTTTTTGTACTACTGTCAAGAAGAAATTGCATAAAGGTCATTGACATAATGTTGAAATTTTGAAAATAAGAGTTTATGAGACATGTTTTGAAAACACTTGTTTGAGGATGGGGAAAGAGAATAAGGTGGATATCACCTGAAAATCATGTACTAATCACTAGGGAATTACATATAAGTCAAGCAAATACCTGAAGGGATTCACATGGTCATACTGGAAGACCCTGAAGGAATCTGGTGTCTATCAGGTGACTAGTCTTGTTGCTGTGGCTGTAGGTTTCCACCATACCTCTTACAATAAATCAGGCTTTAGTTTGTGAAATGTTTTGCACTCAATTGTACCCTGTAAATGAGACAGGTGTAATTTTGTGTATTCAGATACCCACACAACTTACTCTAGTTCCAGCAGAGGACTGGGTCCTGAGCCATGGACTTCCACTGACATATTTTCCTACCAAGAAGGTTGTGTGACAGTGTGCCACATCCTCTATCTAAAGTTCTGTTAAATAAAGTTAGGCTAGATTCTGTGTACCAAGGTCTCCACTCTACTTCCTGGAAATAGAAGCAATGCTTGGCCATGCTTCCAGGATCTCCAACCAAGTAACTTACAAAACAGTGCAGGCTTTGATCCAGGTTTTTTAGTGAGCAAACAATGTTCTATTACCAGGGGCAAGGCTTGAAGTTATAAAGTATAGTCACCTTTCAATAATTATATCACAGGAAAATTGGTGACGTGGAACCAGTTTGTGCTGAATTTACTGTTATGATGACACAGGTTGGTGTCTTTAGCCCAATTTCTGTCATAAATACTTTAAAGGGAGGACAGTCTTGGACCTGTGCACTGAGTCCTCCATTCTTCCTCCTTCTAGAATATGACAACTTGATTCTTTAGGCCAAAATGTCCATGATAATTTCAGGTATCAGGGGCCAGACTAGATGTTTGTGGGCCTAGGTCTTGAGGCTGGATATTGTTACCAAATAGATGATCTTGACATTGTGGCCCTGAGTTTAACTGCTTTCATTTGGATGTTCCACACTTGGTTCAGATTTCCACAGTCTCTGTTTTATGTTTTTTTTTTTTTCAATGAAGAAGGCTTTTGCCTTGACTCGGGGCCCCAGGAAATATTTATTTAGAGAAAACAGGCTTGGAACTTGAGCTTACTCCACCATTTTAGTCTATGTCAAAGAAATTCGGGGAAAATGCTGTGGGCTAATTTCTCAGATTTACTTCCTAGAAATAGTAGTAGAGATTAAAACTGCAAAACCAAGTTCAGCACCCTGGTTTCTAATGGCAAATAGAGGCAGGTCCTAGATTTATAGAAAAGACTCAGATTACATGAGGACAGGCTTGCCCTTTGCATTAAGTTCTCCTATACACTAGATTTCAGAGAGGACAAGCTAAGTGCTTTGGGTCCAAGACTCCCTTCTACTTTTTGTTATAAAAGACAGGCTTTGTCCTTTGAGCAATCAATATCATCACAAGGGAGGATGATGCAGTGCTCCCTTTGTAGTGAAAAGTGCATATTACTGTGAAAATTCACATCAGCACTGAGAAGTCATTAGTACATTTTCAGCAGTTGGCTGAGACAACATCAAACTCTCCTCCAATTGAATGTTGTATCCACATTCCAAATCTCATTTGAAGTGAATGGTATATATGAGCAGTCAATGATTTTTAATTTGCCTGTAGTTTTGTCTGCTTGTCAGGAAAACTGCCTTATGTTCATGGAGGCAGAAATCACACATTGGTGGTGTTGATAATTGAGCCTGAGTATACTGTGAGGCAGTGACTAGAAACAATTGAGTGGAAACAATTCCTGGATTTTTCTGTATTGTAGAAAAATACTGAGTCATTGTGAGATTACCACTTGATGGTGAAAGGAACGGCTGCCTCAGAATTTCTTTATACTAAACTCAGACTACAAATTTTGAGAAAAACTTTCTTAACCATAAAGGAAAATAAACTGAGATACTGCCATTGAGGGTGTACCATCAATGTGTTCTGAAGAGGCGTATTGTTTCTTAGCAGAGGAAAGTGAGGTGGAAGTTATCCAGAAATCTCGTCACAAGAATTAGGGAATCTTGCTATGCTTAAGAGGTTTCCCTGAGGGATTCATGTGACAGGCCTGAGGGCATTACAGGGAGTCACATGACATTAGATTGATGGTGTGGCATTCTCTTTTGAGTTACCTTTCTCCATTATTTGGTAAAATTGAGATAATCACTGAGAAAATGATAGTGTCTTTATAAAAAAGCCACCTAAAGCCCTTCAATTGAAAGGTCATGTCTGCATGAGGTTTACTTGAGGACAGCAATGTAGATTAACAGACAATAACTGGCCTTAGGTTTCATCTGTGGTCAGGCAACCTGCTTGAACACAATGGAAGCTGTTGTCAAACATTAATTGCGTTGATATTTGGAGGCTCAGTCTTCTTGACGAAGCTAATTTAGAGTGGTGGAAACTGTAAGCGCCATTTGGCTGTAACATAGCAAAAGTGCTGAGTCATTGTGAGTATAATTGGGAATGGCTTCATGTGGGAATCTCGCACTATTCTTTTCTGTGGACCTTTGGCCACTACCATCAATAGGGAATTTCAGAATGGCCAATGACTCACTAGTGAGTGTTAAAAATAAGATTTTATAAGATGTGTATTAAAAGCACTTCTTTGAAAATAGGGGAGGAGGAATAAGGTAGAAATCACCTGAAAATCTCTTAGAAATCACTAGGGAATCATGCGGAGATCAAGTAAACACTTGGTGGAACACTTGGGGATTATGTAATACCCTACTTTAATCTGGTATTTACCAAGTAATGAGTCTTGTTTCTGTAGCCATATGTTTTCACTTTACTTCATAGAATAAATCAGACTTCAGCACTTTAATTGTATGGCAAATAGTTTACCTTACTTATGAGATTGGCGTGGTGGTATGTTTTCAAACATCTATCCAACTTACCTAGCTTCCAGTAGAGAACTGCATCTTAGGCCATGGACTTCCAACAACTTTTCTTTTCCTGCCAAGAATGCCTTGTGACCCTTTGGCAATTCCTCTACCTTAAGATTTGTTATGTACAGTTAGGCTAGATTCCATAGGCCAAGGTCTCCACTCTTCTTCTATAAATAGGAGCAATATTTTGTTGTGCTTGCAAGCACCTTGATCGAGTGTTTTAAAGAACAGTCCAGGCTTTGGCCAGGTTTCTTAATGCCCACACAACTTCTCTTACCAGAAGAAAGGCTTGGTGCTGCATGATATGATCACCTTTCAATAATTATCTAAAAGGAAAATTGATGATGTAAAATCAGTGTGTGCTGAATGTACTATTATGATGACACAGGGTTGGTGTCATCAGCCCAATATCTATTGTAAATGCTATCGAGGGAGTACAGTCTTAGAGGAGTGAACTGAATCCTCCATTCTTCCTCCTCCTAGTAGATGTCAGTTTGGTTCTATAGGCCAAAGTATCCACAAGAGTTTCAGGTAACAAGAGCCAGGCTAAATGTTTGTGTGCCTAGGTCTTGAGATTATATATTATTACCAATTGAATTATCTTGATGTTGTGGCCCTGAGTTTAACCGCTTTCTTTTAGGTGGTCCAGGCTTGGTACAGATTTCCACAGTCTTCATTTTATTTTTTCTTCTATTAAAAAGCCTTTTGCTTTGAGCCAGGGTTCAGGCACCATTTGTTCACAGAAAACAGGCTTGGAACTTGGGCTTACACCACCATTTCAGTCTATGTCTGAGAAAGTGGGAAGAATTGCCATGGGCTAGCTTCTCAGATCTCCTTCCTTGAAATAGGTGTAGATATAGAAACTACAAATTCAAGGTCAGAGCCCTTGTTCCTAATAGGAAATAGAGGTAGGAGACAAGGTATTAGGTTTCTAGATAGGACTCAAATTACATGAGGACAGGCTTGTCCTTTGCATTAAGTTAGTCTATCTTCTAGTTTGCACAGAAGACAAGCTTTGTGTGTTGGGTCCCAGTCTCCCTTATATTTTTGTTAGGAAAACACAGGCCTTGTGCCTTGAGCCTGTGTCACCAACCCAAATCCTCACAATAGAAAATGATGTAGTGCTCCTTTTGTAGTGATGAGTGCATATCACTGAGAAAGTTCACATCTACATTGAGAAGTCATTAGTCTAAGCGGAGCAGAAGATGCCCAAGACAGCCTCCTAACTGTCCTCCAATCAAATGCCACGTCCACATTACAAATCTAATTTGAAGTCAATGGTACATGTGGGCTGTCAATGATCTTTACTTTGCCTCTAGTTTATTCTGTTTGTCAGGAAAATTGTTTTATGTTCGTGGAGGCAACAGTCACACATTGGCGGCATAGATAATGGAGCCTGAGTGTGCTATGAGGCAGCGACTAGAGAGTGGTTGGAACAATAGTTGCCATTTTTCTATATTGTAGGAAAAATGCTGAGTCATTGTGAGAATACCACTTCATGGTAGAAAGAACCAAACCTCAGACTATAAATTTTGAGAGGGACTGGCTTAACCACCAAGAAAAGAAAACTAAGATATTGACATTGAGGCTGTTCTATCAACGTGTTCTGAAGAGACTTATTTTAGGCTAGCAGAGGAGTGAAGTGGAAGTCGCATGGAAATCTTGTAAGAAGAATTAGGGAATCTCACGTTACTCACAAGGCTTCCCTACGAGATTCATGTGACCGCCAAGAGACAGGCGTGAGGCAATCACAGGGAGTCATGTGATATTAGGTTGATGGTGTGGTGCTCACTTTTGAGTTACCCTTCTCCATATCTTTGCAAAATTTAGATAACCACTGAGAAAATGATATTGTCTTGATATCATAGCCACAAATTGGCCCTTTAATCAAAAGGTTATGTTGGTTAGCCACCAGCCCTCAATAGACCCATGGACCACCAGAAATCTGTGAGTTATAGGAAACACACTCTTTATTCAGCCAGCTGGGTCTGCCAGGCATATGCAGACCCCAAATCAAGTAGCACCGAAATGCAGAGGTACAGGGTTTTTAAGCCCTAAACCCACACCTAAATCTATTTTTTTCTTTTCACTAACTGTCAATCCACAAGTGTATCCTGTTTCAGTTGTGCGAGCGAGGGTACAGAAGCAGAAGGCTTATTGTTATTCAACCTTAACTGAACTTGCCTACAAGATAGAGCATTATGCTCCAAGAAGCACAATGTCTTCATGAGAAGGTTCACTTGAGGATGGCAGAATAGGTTAACAGACAATTGTTGTCAGATAACTGACCTCAGGTTTCATCTGTGGTCAGGAATCCTGCTTAAACACAATGGAAGCTGCAGTCGAACATTAACTGCGTTGATATTTGAAGGCCGAGACTGCTTGATAAAATACTTTAGAGCAGTGTAAACTGGAAGCACTGTTTTGCTGTAGTGTAGCAAAAATGTTGAGTCATTGTTGGTAAAACTCTTAACGGCTTCATGTGGGACTCCCACACTGCATTTTCATGCAGACCATTAGCCACTACTGTTGACACTTAGTTGAAGATAGGAAAGAGGAGTAAGGTGGAAACCACCTGAATAATATGTAGCAATTACTAGGGAATCATGCAGCGGTCATGTTAACACTCTGTGAGATACACATAGGGGTCATGGCAGACCCCAGAGGAATCCTTTGTACTCAGGTGACCAGTCTTGTTCTTTAGGGCATAGATTTTCACTCTACATCTTCAAATGAACCGGGCTTGGTTGAACGTGTAACATTTTCCACTCGAATTTACCTTGAAATTGAGACCAGAATGTTGTCATGTTTTAAAACATCCACACTGCTTCCTCTGATCCATACAGGGTCCTGGGCCATGGACTTCTCTCTGCTTTTTTTTTCAAAGAAGGTCTTTTTACATGTGTCATATCCTCTACCAAAGGTTCTGTTATGAAAATTTAGGCGAAACACTCTGGCCCAAGCTCTTTACTCTAATTCCTGGAAATAGGAACAATGCTTGGCCATGCTTCCAATCTCTCCATTCAAATTTTTTAAAGAAGGGTTTATGCTTTGTGCCAAGTTTGTAAGTGCCCACACAACCTTCTCTTACCAGTGGAAAGGCTTAGTGCTGTAAGTTTCGGTCACCTTTCAACCTATAGCAAAAGGGAAAATTGGTGACAAGGCACCAGATTGTACTGAGTGGATTGTTAGAATGACAGAAATTTGGTTTTATCAACCTACATTTCTTTCATAAATAATTTAAAGGGAGAGGAGTCTTCTCTTGGTGCCATGAATCAAGTCCTCCATTCTTCCTACTTCTAGGACATGATGTCTTGGTTCTGTGGGCCAACATCTCCCCAAGGTTTTCTGATATCAGGGTCTAGGCTGGGTGTTGTGAACCTAGGTGTTCAGTCTGGACTTTATTATCAATTGGTTGGTCTAGACCTAATGGAGCTGTGTCTTCAAGTCCCTTCTATTAAGAAGAGTTCCAGCCTTTGTGCCGATGTCAACAGTCTCCATTCTAGTTTCTCTTTTATAAAGAAGGCTTGTTTTTTTGTGCCTAGGACCAAAGGTGATATTTGTTCAGAGAGGACAGGCTTAAAAACTTGACCTTAGGCCACAACTTCATTCTCTGGTAGGGAAAGACAGAAGGAATGCTGTGAACTAATTGTTCAGCTTTGCTTCCTGAGAATAGGTGAAGGGATTGGACTTCTCCAGTGGGTGAGGTATCCTGCAGTGTCCTGGCCCCAGTTCTAAGGTCTCCCACCTTTGACCTGGCCACTTTTCTGTGTCTGTGGACAGCATAGCGGGTGGCTGGTGAGGCAGCAGCCATTTAGATAGGTGCCATGCTGTGATGCGTGGGGGATAAGCTGTCCTGGACCAGTGTGTGTGTCTGGAGGAGACCCTGGTGACACAAGACACATTTCAATCCCTCCCCCAGTCCCAGCCTTGGATTTCAAGCCCTCAGCCCCTCCTTTGAATGAATCCAGCTCCTCATCCTCACAGATTGACATGTGGAAGCAACACAACCCTGGAGGGCAGGTCCCTTTCTCCCCCACCCTGTGTGGTTGTTAGTGCAACTCCCAACTGCATGACCGGAAGCAAGGCCACCATGCGGGTCACCAGGCCCACTGGGAAACCTCTGGTCATTGATAGAAATTGAGGCAGGAAACAAGGTCCTAGGACACGAGTTAAGATTCTCTGACTTGATGGCAGCCTTGTTCTGTGGGGTAAGTTCTCCTGTCTGCTGGTTTTCAAAGAGGACAGGCTTATTGCCATGGAGCCCAGTTTGCTGTGACCAGACAGGTTTTGTGTTCTGGACTGGATTTCACCTCTCCACATCCTCTCAAGGAAAGACAATGTTGCTGGTATGAATGAAGTCCTCCATTCTTCCTTTTGTTCTGAGAAGTCAGCTTTATTTGTGTGCTATATACTCCACATGAGTTTCTGTTCACAGGAGTGACCTTGGGTGTACTGTGTGGCATTGTTCCTTCTAATCTTTATGAATTAAGATGATCTTGACCTTGGGAGACTGGGTCTGCACTCTAGTTATGGTGAAGAGAGTCCTAGCTTGATGTCATAGGCCTTAATCTTCATCCCAGTACCCCTTGTATAAAGTATGTCTTGTTATTCTGGGTCTAGTATACCATTTGACATTCATTCAGAAAGATCTGGCTTAGAGCCATGAGCCCAGGCCACCATTTTATTCTTTGTCATGAAATGAGAGAAGAAATGGTGTGGGATGAGGTTTCAGCTCTACCTTCTAAAAAAAAGTGAAGGGATTTGAATGTCAAGTCAAAGTCATCATTCTTGCTTTAAGAAAAATTCCTGAAATGTAATCAAAGTTCTACTACTTCAAAAAAGATATCCTTCCCAGAAGAAAAACTGGCCTTGTGATTTAAAGTCTCCAATCTACTAATTTTCAATGAAGACAGGTGTGTTGGCCTTATACAAAGTCTCCATTGTATTTATGTGATGAAGAAACTGGCTTTTTGTCATGGGCCTTGGTCTCAGTATACACCACTTGAAGGGAGGACACTACTATTATCATAAACAAAGAAGTTTTTTCTTTTCTGTAAGAGTACACAGCTTTGGTCTTTGGGCCATTCACTGCACATTAGTTTCTGTCACAGGGTCTAGAATGCTGAAAGTGTGAGTAGGCATTTTTCTTAATTTTTTTCAAAAGTAGACAATGTTAACCTCGGATCAAGGCAAACAGCAGTTTAATAGTATATTGAGACCACCCTGTGGGAGTCACATACTCATAAATAGAATGGCTAGTATGAAACACAGGGAGATAATGTCAAAGATGAGGATCATGTTACCTTTGAAATGGTGAGTGCATGTCACTTGATAAAATTCACATAAACGCTGAGAAAATATTCATCTCTGTGTCACAGAGGGTGGCTCAGACAGCCTCATATGTACTTCCAATAGGATCTAGTGTCCACATTACAAAACTTTGTGAGCTCAATGGTATATGCATCTGGACAAGAATGGTTAATTCGCCTCAGGTTTTGTCTGTTGTCAGGAAACCCACGTAATTACAGTGGAGGCCCTGGTCCAACGTTAACCACATTGAAAACTGGATGCTCAGAGTCCTGTGAGAAAATGACTGAATAATAGTGGAAAAAACAGCTGCCATTTTACTGTATTGTAGGTAAAATGCTGAGTCATTGTGAATATAAGTCTTCATAGCAGAAAGAATTGCTGTCTCAGAATTCCTCTATAGATAAACTCAGACAATAAATTCTGAGAGGGCCTGGCTTAAAGACCATGAAAAGAAATCTGAGATGTTGTCATTCAGATAGTTCCTCAATGTGTTATGAAAAACCTTGGTTTAGGCCAGCAGAGGAAATTTAGGTGAAAGTCACTTTAAAAGCTCATAACAGGGAGTACAAAATATAGCGTTATTCATGTGGTTGCCCCGCCAGAATCACGTAACCATCACAGGGCAATCACAAGACTTGGGTGTTGATGTGTTGCTCCCATTGGAGTTACCCTTCTATACTCCTTGTTAAAATTCACATAAACCATGAGAAAAGGAGAGAGCCTGTGTGTAATGGTGTAACAGAGACAGCCGCCTAATTGCCCTTCAATTGAATGGTAATGTCTGTATAAGAATACTTGCTTGAGGAAAGCAGTGTAGGCTACCAGACAATGATCATTAGATAACTGACCTGCATTTTTGTGTGTGGTCAGGCAACCTGCTTGAAGGCAATGGAAGTGGCAGTTCCATATCAACCGCATTGTAATTTAAAGGCTGAATCTGCTTGATGAAGCTATTTTGGAGTGGTGGAAAAGCAGCTGCAATTTTGCTGTATTTTAGCAAAAGTGCTGAGTCTTTGTGTTCAAAAGTCTTAACAGCTTCAGGTGTGACTTCTGCACTATTCTTGGATGTGGATCTTAGGCCGTCATGAAGGAATTGCTTATGTATAATGCAACACTGCTGAAATATTGAAAATGAAGAGTTAGTGAGACATAATTTAAAAATACTTGTTTGATGATAGTGGAAGAGAAATAAGTTGGAAGTCACCTGAATTCACGTAGCAATCACTAGGGAATCATTGGCAGTCACGTGAAGACCTCACATGATTTATAAGTAGGTCAAGGAAGACACCACAGGAATTACTTGTCAACCAGGTCTTATTGCTTTATGCAGAAGTTTTACTCTACTTCATAGAATGAACCAGGCTTGGGTGTATGGGAATTATTTTCCACTCGAGTTTACTTAAAAAATGAGACTGAACTTGTGTTGTGATTTCCAAAATCCAACTAATTCACCTATTCTAGACAGAGGACTTAATGATGGGCCATAGACTTTTATCAAATTTTTCTTTTTTTTTTTTTACAAAGATAGTATTGTTACCTGGTGTCAAGTCATCTATTTAAGGTTCCATGAAGAAAAGTTAGGCTAAATTCTGTGGGCCAAAGTCTTACTCTACTTCTAGGAAACAGGAACAATGTTTGGCCATGCTTCCATGCTCCCCAATCCACTTTCACAAATTGAGACCAGTCTTTATGCCAAGTTTCTAAGTGCCTACAATAGCTTCTCTACGAGGAGAAAGGCTAAGTTCTATAAGTTATGGTCAATTTCCAAAAACTGGCAAAAGGGAAAATTGGTGTCATGAAACCGGGTTGTCCTGAATGGTCTTAGGATGAAGCAAGGTTGGTACCATCAGCCCAGATTTCTATCATAAATGCTCTAAAGAGAGTACAGTGTTGATGCAGTGAACCAAGTACCTGGGTCTTCCTAAACCTAGGAGATAACCACTTGGTTCTTTGGGCCAATATCTCTCCAAGAGTTTCCATTAGCAGGGACCAGGTTTATGGGGTTGTGGCCCTAATTCTTCAGATTGGAATTTGTTACTCATTGAATGGTTTTAATCTTGTGGCTCAGGTGAAGCCAATTAGTTCCTTTGAGGAGGTACAGGCTTGAGGTTGATTTCCACTGTCTTTATTATAGTTTCTCTTCCATAAAGGAGGCTAGTTTCTTTTTAAGTACAACCCAGGCAATGTTTGTTCAGAGAATACAGGCTTATAATTGTGGGCCCAGTCCACCCTTTCAGTCTATGTTAGGGAAAGTCCAAAGAAAAACTGTGGGCCAATTTCTCAACTCTTCTTCCTGGAAATAGGGGAAGGGACTGGAACTGCAAACTAAGGTCAGTACTCTGGATCCTGATTAGAAATCCAGACAAGAGACGGGTTCTAGGACTCGAGTTAAGATTCTCTGACCTGAGAGCAGGCTTGTGCTATGGGTTAGGTCTCCTATCTGCTAGTTTTCAGAGAGGATAGGCTTATTGCATAGGTTCCTTTCTTCCTTGTCTTATTGTTTGGAAAAGACAGGCTTTGTGCCTTGGGCCCGTCTCACCACTCCATATCTTCTCAAGGGAAGACATGTTGCCAAAATGAATGGAGGCCTTCATTTTTCATTTTGTTCAGAGATGACAGCTTTGTTTGTGTGCTGTAAACTCCACATGGATTTCTGTTTGCAGGGGCTGCCTAGGGTGTGGTGTACATAGTTGTTTCATTTAGTTCATTATAAATGAGAAGAAATTGACCTTGGAGGCCTGAGCCTGCATTCTAGTTCATGTGAGGAGAGTTTAGACTTGGTATCACAGGCCTAAGTCTCCATTTTACTTTTTCTTACATCAAGAGGTTCTTGTTTCTGTGGAACTAGGACTCCACTTGACATTCATACAGGGAGGATAAGCTTGGAACCGTGATCTCAGGCCACCCCTTCAATCTCTTTTAGGAAAAGACAGAAGAACTGCTGTGGGACGAGGTCTCAGCTCTACCTCCTGAAAAAGGTAAAGGAATTCAACCTAAAGTAAGGTCACAACTCTCTAAGAGAAATTCTTTAACAGGATACAAATTTCTAGTTTTTCAAGAAAGATATTCTTCTCAGAGGAAAGACTGGCCTAACAATTCAGTCTCCAATCTACTAATTTAAAATGAAGGCAGGTGTGTTGGCTTTAGAAAAGAGCTCCATTGTATTCTTGTAAGAAAAAAACTGGCATTGTGTCATGGGCCCATGTCTTCAGTCTACATTGTTTAAAATAAAGACACTACTATTACCATAAACTGAGGGGTCCTTATTTTTCTGTAAGAGTATAGAGCTTTGGTCTTCGGGCCATGCACTGCACATTAGTTTGTGTCATAGAGACTAGGTTTTTGGCATGTGATTGAGCCTTTTCCCTAGTTTTTCTCAAAATTGGACAGTATTATGCTCAGGAACAAGACACATGGGAGTTCTACAGGATTTCATGACTGCCTAGTGGGAGTCACATGCCCATCAAGAGAATGGCTATTATGAGACAGAGGGAGATCATGTCACAGATTGGGATAATACAGTATTACCTTTGGAATGATGGGTGCATGTCACTTGATAAAATTCACATAAGCTCTGAGAAAACGTTAGTTCATATAACAGATGGTGGCTAAGACAGCCTACTAAGTGACTTCCAATCAAATCTTATGTCCACATTACAAATTATGTGAGATCAATGGTATATGAGGCCAGGCAAAAATTGCTAATTCACCTCAGGTTTTGTCTGTTGTGAGAAAACCCGCATAATTGCACTGGAGGCCCAGTCACGCAATGGCCACATTGAAAACTGAAGGCTCAGTGTCTTGGGAAAAAGTGACAGGATAGTGGTGAAAACAACAGCACCCATTTTGCTATATTGTAGGTAATATGACAGTCTGCTGAAATGTAATAAGGAAAGAGTCAATCAAAAAAGCCTGAAAATCAGACAAAAGAGGTCTATACCTTAGTAATGTTTAACCAAAGCAAAAAGGCCTAGTTCCTGGAACCCTTAACTGCCTCCCATTAATCATGAAATTTGTAACAATGTAACAATGAGCTTGTACATTAACTGCCAATTTTAGCTTGTGTCGCCCTGCTCGCTTGCCTGGCATGAGAAACAATCAATTGAATATAAGTTGGACATGATTCTTGTTCAGGACTGCTCCCAGCAAGGACAGCCACCGGCTGTTAAACAGTCTTTGAGAGCATACTTGTTTGGTCTATTCAATATTGGTCAAAACAGTAAAATGTTGAGTCATTGTAAGGATACATCTTCATGGCGGATAGAATGGCTCTCTAAGAATTCCTCTATAGTAAACCTCAGACAACAAATTCTCAGAGGGACTGGCTTAAAGACCATGTAAAGAAAGCTGAAATAATTGACACTGAGAGAGTTCCTCAATGTGCTATGACAACCTTTGGCTTAGGATAGCAGAGGAAAATGAGGTGGAAGTCACTTCGAAATCTAGTAGCATGGAATACAGAATCTCACAGTATTCACGGTGTGGCCCTCAGCAATCACCTGACTATCAAGAGACTGACCTGAATGCATCACAGGGAGATTATGAGACTTGGGTGATGGTGTGGTGCTCGCTTTGGAGTTATCCTTCTATGTTTCTTATTAAAATTCTTGTCAACTCTAAGGAGAGTCCATGTGTAACAGAGTGTAACTGACACAGCCACCTCGATGTCCTTTAATTGAATGGTCATGTCTGCATGGAATACTTGCTTGAGGAAAGCAGTGTAGGCTACCAAAGATCATTTTATAACTGGCCTGAATTTTCGTCTGTCTTCAGGCAACCTGCTTGAAGGCAATGGGAACAGCTGTTCCACATCAACCATGCTATAATTTAAAGGCTGAGTCTGCTTGATGTAGATACTCTAGAGAGGTGGAAAAGCAGACATAATCTTGCTGTATTGTAGCAAAAATGCTGAGTCACTGTGTTTCTAAGTCTTAAATGACTTAGGTGTGACTCCCGCATTATTCTTGGGAGCAGACCTTCGGTCACTACTGTTAAGAGGTTATTATTTATGGCCAATGCATCAATGCTGATATATTAAAAATAAAGAGTTTCTGAGACTTGTTTGAAAACACTTGTTTGAGGATAAGAAAGAGGAATAAGTTGGAAGTCACTTGAAAAATCACATAGTAATCAAGAGGGGATAATGCGGCAGTCATGTAAACACTTTGCAGATTTATATTTGGGTCAAGGAAAACAGATAGGAACCAGGGTGCTGACCCTGGTTTTGCTGTACAATCTCTACCCTTATTTTTAGGAAATAGACATGAGAAATCAGCCCACAGCAGTACTTCCATCTTTCTCCGACATAGACTGAAATGGTATCACAAGCACAGTTCCATTCAGCACAACCTAGTCCTACATCACCAATTTTCCTTTTAGACAGCTACTGAAAGGTAGCCATACCTTGCAGCACTAAGCCTTTCTTCTGGTAAGAAAAGAAAGAGTGGGCCTAAGCCTGGACTGTTCTTTTAAACACTCAGTTGTGTAGCTTGAAATCACAGTCAAGTATTGTTCCTATTTCTAGGAAGTAGAGTGGAGACCATGGCCCACATAATTTGGCCTAACTTTCTATAATGAATTTTTGGGTAGAGGACTTGACACACGGTCACAAGACATTCTTGGTAGACATTGAAAATTCATTGGAAGTCTATGGCCTAGGAGGCAGTCTTATGTTGGATCTTGGGTAAGTGGGTACATGTTTGAAAACACAGCACCATGCCAATCTTATATATAAAGTAAACTCATTTTCAATACAATTCATGCTCTGAAGCTCCATTCATTCTATGAAATAAAGTGATAACTGGTGGCCACAGTAGCAAAACTGGTCACTTGGTAGATACCAGATTACTGCAGGGTATTCTTTGATTCCCAAGTGAATTCCAGTAGGTGTTTTCTTGATCTTCATGTGATTCCCTAGTGATTTCTAAGTTATTCTCAGGTGATTTCCACCTTATTCATCTTCCCCTATTTTCATGCAAGTGTTTTCAAAACTTGTCTCATAAATTCTTATTTTCAATATCTAGCATGGAAACATTGGACTTTAAGATATTCCCTGTCATCTATAGTGGCCAAAATTCCACATAAAAAAATAGTGGGGATTCCACATGAAGCCTTTCAGAGTTATACTCACAATGACTAGCATTTTTGCTATACTGCAGCAAAATGGCACTTCCAGTTTCCACTGCTCTAAATTAGCTTTGTCAAGCAGACTCAGCCCCCAAATATCAATGCAGTTAATGTTCGACAGCAGCTTCAAATGCAGGTTGCCTGACAAATCTAATGCTAGTTATCTAAAAACAGTTATCTGTTAACCTATGCTACTGTCCTCAAGTGAACCTTCTCATGCCAACATGACTTTTGATTAATAGGTTATTAGGTTGCCATATTATACAGACAGTATCATTTTCATAGTGGTTATCTGAATTTTACCAACATATGGAGAAGGGTAACTCAAAAGTGAATGCCACACCATCAACCCAATATCATGTGACTCCCTGTGATGCCCTCAGGCCTGTCTCATGATGGTCACGTGAATTCTGCAGGTAGCTTCATGAGTATCGCAAGATTCCCTAATTCTTGTGACAAGATTTCCAGGTGGCTTCACCTCACTTTCCTCTAGTAGGCTAAAATAAGTCTCTTCAGAACATGTTGATGGAACAGCCACAATGTCAATAACTTAGTTTTTTTTTCCTTGGTGGTTAAGGCAGTCCTTCTTAAAATTAGTAATCCGAGGACTAGTGTAGAATAATGCTGAGGCAGCTATTCTTTCTGCCATTAAATGATGTCATCACAGTGACTCAGCATTTTTTCTACAATACAGAAAAATGGCGATTATATTTACACCACTATCCAGTTGTTGCCTCACAGCACACTCAGGCTCAATTATCAATGCTGCCAATGTGTGACTGTTAACTCCAGGAATATAAGGCAGTTTTCCTGACAATCAGACAAAGCTAGAGGAGAATTCAAAAACATTGACTGCCTGCATATACTTTTGACTTCAAATTAGATTTATAATATGGAAACGACATTCATTTAGAGGACATTTAGGAGGATATTGCAGCCACCTTCTGCTCCACTTAGACTAATGGTTTTTCAGTGTTGATGTGATTTTTCTCAGTGATATGCACTAGTCACTACAAAGGGAGCACTATATCATCAACCCTTCTGAGGATATGGATTGGTAACGTAGGCCCAAGGCAAAAGGCTTCTATTTTTCTAACAAAGAAGGGAGACTAGGACCAAAAACACTAAGTCTGTCCTTTCTGAGAACTAGAAGATAGAAGAATTTAATCCAAAGGATAAGCCTTTCCTCATATAATTTTAGTCTTATTTCGAAACCTAGGTCCCCATCTCCAGGCTCTATTTCCTATTAAAAATCAGCATGTTGACCTTGGTTTTTCAGTTCCAATTCCTAACCCTATTTCCAGGAAGCATATCTGAGAAATAAGCCCACAGCATTTTTTCCATCTGTCTCCGACAAAGACTGAAATTGTGGCGTAAACCCAAGTCTCCAAGGCTGTTCTCTGTGAACAAATGTTGCCTGGAACCCTGGCTAAAAACAAAGCCTCCATTAGGGAAGAAATATAAAACAGAGACTGTGGAAATCTGAGCCACGCCTGGACCTCCTAAAAGAACTTAGTTTAAGCACAGGCCCCCAATGTCAATACCATCCAATTGGTAACCATGTCCAGTCCCAAGACATAGGCCCACAAATATTTAGCCTGTCCATTGTTACTTGAAACTCTGATTGATACCTTGGCCAAAATAACCACGCAGTCATCTTCCAAGAGGAGAAGAAGACTGTATGCTCTTGAAAGCATTAAAATAGAAATTGTGCTAATGGCAACAACCCAGTGTCATCAAAACAGTACATTCAGCACAACCTTGACATACATTACCAATTTTTCTTTTGGACAATTATTGAAAGGTAATCATACCTTGCAGTACCAAGCCTTTCTTCTGGTAAGAGAATGTAGTGTGGATACTAACAAACCTGGGCATACCATGAGTGTTCTATAAAACACTCAATTTGGAAGTTTTTAATCACAACCAAGTATTGCTCCTTATTCTAGGAAGTAGAGTGAAGATCTTGGCCCATAGGATGTAGCCTAACTTCACATAACAAATCTTTGGGTAGAGGACTTGGCATATGGTCACAAGACATTCTTGGTAGAAAAAGAAAAGTTGTTTGGAGTCCATGGCCTAGGAGGCATTCCTCTGTGGGAACTGAATTAAGTTGAAAACAAAATATATATGGCCAATCTCATATATAAGGTAAAATTGTGTGCAATACAATTCATGCTCTGAAGCCTGGTTTATTCTACGAAGTAAAGTGAAAACCTATGGCCACAGCAACAAGACCTGTCACTTGGTAGATACCAGATTTTGGAAAGGTACTGTCTTAACAGTCACTACTGTTAAGAGGTTATTATTTATGGCCAATGCGTCAATGCTGATATATTAAAAATAAAGAGTTTCTGAGACTTGTTTGAAAACACTTGTTTGAGGATAGGAAAGAGGAACAAGTTGGAAGTCACCTGAAAAATCACATAGTAATCAAGAGGGGATAATGCGGCAGTCATGTAAACACTTTGCAGATTTATATTTGGGTCAAGGAAAACGCACCAGGTGTTTACTCGATATCCAAATGATTCTCTAGTGATTTTGAAATGCTTTTCAGGTGATTTCCACCTTATTCTTCTTCCCTTATTTTCACACAAGTGTTATCAAAACTGTCTTAAAAACTCTTATTTCCAATATCCATCATGGAATCATTGGCCTTTACCATATTCCCTGTCAACAGTAGTGGCCAAAGGTCCACATGAAATAATGGTGCAGGAATACCACATAAAGCCCTTTAGAGTTACACTCACAATGACTCAGCATTTTTTATGTACTAGAGCAAAATGACACTTCCAGTTTACTCCCCTTGAAAGTAGCTTTCTCAAGCAGACTCAGCCTCCAAATATTAACGCAGTTAATGTTCAACAGCAGCTTCCATTGAATTCAAGAAGATTGCCTGACCACAAATGAAACCTAAGGCCCATTATCTAACAACAATTGTCTGTTTACCTATGTCACCATCCTCACCCAAACCTTCTCATGCAGACATGGCCTTTCAATTGAAGGGCCGTTAGTTGGCTATGTTACATAGACACAGTTATCATTTTCTCAATGGTTATTTAAATTTTACCAAGGAATGGAGAAGGGTAACTAAAAAGTGAGCAGCACACCATCAACCCAATATCACGTGACTCCCTGTGGTGCCCTCAGGCCTGTCTCTTGATGGTCATGTGAATCCTGCAGGGAAAACTCATAATGCAAAATTCCCTAATTCTTGTGACGAGATTTCCAAGTGACTTCTGTCTCAGTTTCCTCTGCTAGACTAAAACAAGCCTCTTCAAAACATTGATGGTACAGCCTCAATGTCAACTCCTCCATTTTTATTCTTTAGTAGTTAAGCAGTCCCTATTAGAATTAATAGCCTGAGTTTTCATGTAGAGAAATTCCTCAGCATTTTTTCTACAACACAGAAAAATGGCAGCTATTGTTTACACCACTATCCAGTCGTTGTCACAGCACACTCAGGCTCAATTATCAATACAGCCAATGTGAGACTATTATCTCCATGAACATAAGAAGGTTTTGCTGACAATTGGATAAAACTAGAGGTGAATTAAAGATCATTGACTGCCCTCATATACAGTTGACTTCAAATGAGATTTGTAATGTGGACACAACCTTTGTTTGGAGGACAGTTAGGCTATCTCAGCCATCTTCTGCTCCACTAGACTAATAACTTCTCAGTGTTGATGTTAATTTTCTCAATAATAGGCACTCATCAATACAAAGGGACCACTATATCATTCTCCCTTCTGAGGATATGGATTGGTGTCACAGGCTCAAGACACGGGCCTGTTTTTTCCTAAGAAAAAGTAGAAAGGAGACTGGGACACAAAACACTAAGTCTGTCCTCTCTGAAAACTAGTAGATAGTAGGACTTAATTCAAATGGCAAGCCTGTCTTCATGTACTTTGAGTCTTATCCAAAAACTTAGGACCTTCTCTCTAGCCTTTATTTCCTATTAGAAAACAGGGTGCTGACCATCTTTCTGCAGTTTTATTCCCTATTTCCAGGAAGTAGATCTGAGAAATTAGTCCACAGCATTTCTTCTGTCTTTTTCAAACATAGACTGAAATGGTAGTATAAGCCCACTGTCCCAACCCTGTTCTCTGTGAACAAATGTTGACCGATGTCCTTATCTAAAAGCAAAAGCCTTTTTTAGAAGAGAAAAAATAAAACAGAGAATGTGGAAATGTGATCCAAGCCTGGGTCTCCTAAAAGGACTTAGTTTAAGCACAGGCCCAAAGTGACAACACTATTCTACTGGTAACAATATACACTCTCAAGACCTAGACCCACAAACATCCAGCCTGGCCTTGTTACCTGAAGCTCTTGTGGATACCTTAGCTTATAAAACCAAGTTGTCATCTCCTAGGAGGAGGAAGAATGGCATACCTAGTGAACGCCTCCAAGGCATTGAAAGCATTTATAGTAGAAATTGGGCTTATGGCACCAACACTGTGTCATCATAACAGTATATTCAGCACAACCTAGTCCTACATCACCAATTTTTCTTTTAGACCTTTATCGAAAGGTGACTATACCTTGTGGAACCAATATTTCCCCTGGTATTAGTAGGTAGTATGGGAACTAAAAAACCTGGCACAAAGCCACCAAAACCATTAAGGTCTATGCTCAAAATGATTCAGCATTTCTGCTACAATACAGCATAATGGCACTTAGAGTTTCCACCGCTCTAAAGTAACTTTGTCATTCAGAGTCAGCCTCAAAATTTCAACGTGGTAATTGTACAATCACTTCTCCCATTGATTACAAGAAGGTTGCCTGACCACAGATGAAACTTTATGGCAGTTACCTAATTACAAGTGTGTGTTAGCCTATGACACTGTCCTCAAGCAAGTCTTCTTGTGTACACGTGATCTTTTGATCTTTGAAGGGCTGTTAGGTGGCTATGTTACATAGGTACTCTCATTTTTTCATTGCTTATGTGAATTTTACAAAGGTATGTAGAAAGGTAACTCAAAACTGAGTGCCACAGCATCACTCCAATTTCACATGATTTCCATGTATTGCCCACAGGCCAGTCTCTTGCTGTTCACGTGAATCCTGCAGAAAAGCCTCATGAATATCACAAGATTTCCTAATTGTTGTGATGAGATTTCCAGGCAACTTCTACCTCATTACCTCTTCCAGGCTAAAACAAGCCTTTCCAGAACACATTGAAGAAACTGCCTCAATGTCTGTATCTCAGCTTTCTTTCCACATCGGTTAAAGCCAGTCCTTCACAGAATGTTCAGTCTGTGGTTTGATATAGTGAAATTCTTAAGCAGCCATTTCTTTTTGTAATGAAGAAGTATCCTAACAATGACTTAGCATTTATTTTACAATAGAGCAAAATGGCATCTATTGGTTCCAATGCTATCCAGTCTTTCCTTCACAGCACACTCAGCCTGCAGTTATCAACACTCCCTATGTGCGACCGCTGCTACCACTGCCATAGAGCAGGTTTCCTAACAAACATTCAAAACCAGAGGTGAATTAAAGTTAATTGGCTGCCTGCATATACCATTGATTTCAAATTAGATGTGTAATGTGGATACGACATTCAACTGGAGGACAGTTAGCAGGCCATATCGGCCACCTTATGCTCCACGTAAACTAAGGACACTTCAATGTTCATGTGAATTTTCTAAAGTGATATGCACTCCTCATTAAAAGAGAACACTGCTTAATCCCCATCTTTCACATGATAACTTTGTGCTTTATACTATCAAGGCACCAGTTTCGCAAGGCCAGTCATGTGAACATGTGGTGATTCCCTCTGAGCCATATTCTCAACTAAAGCTGTCTAATTTTAAACAGACTAGTCTAACGACATATTCACATTACCATCCTAGACTCTGTGACAGAAAATAATATGGAGTGCATGGCACACAGATCAAAGCCATGGACTCCTACAGAAAAGAAAGGAAACCTCTGTTTAAGTAAAAGTACTGTCGTCCTACCTTCAAATGATGTAGGCTGGATCCCGAGCCCATGACACAAAGCCAGATTCTTCTTAACATTAATACAACAAAGCCGTGGTCTTTGAAAATTACTTTATTGGAGACCTTATGTTATAAGGCCAGCCTCTCCTCTGCTAGGAATATCTCTCTCGAGAAACTAGAACCTTGGCTCCAGTTTGGACAGACTGTCAGGAGAGACAGTGGTGACTTGGCTTGCTGGTCCAATTCTTCTTCTATTCCAGTAGGTTGAGCTGAGTCCTTGAGTCACAGCACTTCTGTTTTTTTCTGTTTTTTTTTTGAAGTGATAACCAGGGCCCACGGTTCCAGGTATAATTCCTTGAAATAATATCGAGTGTTGTCCTAGGCCCACAGCAACAGCAAGTCTTTACAGAAGGGAAGCTAGAATTGAGACTTAGGCCTGTGACATCAAGCCTGGACTCTCCTCACAGAAATTACAGTACGGGCCCAGGTGCAGAAGTTCAAGATCACCCAATTTATAACAAACTAGAATAATGACTACTCATTCTAAATCAAGGTAACCCCTAGGAACAGAAACTCATGTGGAGTGTATCACCCTCAAACAAAGCTGACATCTCAGAACCAAAGAAGAATGGAGGCTGCCGTTCATAGCAGCAAAACTGTCTTCCTTTGTTAGGATGTGTTGTAGTAACACGGGCCCATAGTATAAAACTTGTCTTTTCCTAATAAAAACAAACAAACAAAAACAAACAAACAAACAAAAAACAGTGTAGACTGGGACCCGAGTCACTAAACCTGTCTCCTCTGAAAACTAATAGATAGGAAAACTTAACACATAGGGCAAGCCTGTCTGAAAGAAAGAGAATCTTATTTCAAGATCTAGGACATTGTCTCCTGCCTGCATTTCTAATCAGAAATCAGAGTGCTTACCTTGATTTGCAGTTCCAATCCCTTCTCCATTTGGTAACTATGTCCAGTCCAAAGACTTAGGCCCACAAACATCCAGCCTGGCTCATACTAACTGAACTCTGGTGGACACCTTGGCCTACAGAACCAAGCAATCATCTCCTCAGTGGAGGAAGAATGGAGGACTTGGTGCATGGCTCCAAGACTGTCCAAATTTTACCAACTAATGTAGAAGGCTAACTCAAAAGTGAGTGCCACAGCATCAACTCAATGTCACGTGATCTCTAATGCCCTCAGGCCTATCTCTTGACAGTCATGTGAATATCACAGAAAGGCTTGTGAGTATCGTGAGATTCCCTAATTCTTGTTATGAGATTTTTCAGGTGACTTGCACCTCATTTTTCTCTGCTAGCCTAAAACCAGCTTTTTCAGAAAAGGTTGATGGAACAACCTCAGTGTCAATATCTCAGTGTCTATTCTTAGTGGTTAAGCCAATCACTCTCAGAATCTGTAGTCTGCCGTTTTCTATAGAGAAATTCTGAGGCACCCGTTCAGTCCACCATCAAGAGTTATGCTCACAATTAGTCAGCATTTTTTCTACAATGTAGCAAAATGGTGACTATTGTTTCCACCACTATCTAGTCACTTCCTCACTGAACACTCAGGCTCAATTATCAGTGCAACTACTGCCTTCACAGACATGAGGCTGTTTTCCTGACAAAGAAACAAAACTAGAGATGAATTAAAGATCATTGACTCCGCATACACTGTGGATCTCAAGTAACATTTGTAATGTGGACATGACATTTGATTGGAGATAAGCTCAGTGTCTGTCTCAGCCACCTTCTGTTCCATGTATACTAATGATTTCTTAGTGTTGATGTGAATTTTCTCAGTGATGAGCACTACATCAACTTCCCTTGTAAGGATGTGGATTGGTGACACAGGTCTGACTTTTGCTAACAAAAAATAGAAGGAAAACTTGAAACCAAGGCACAAAGCCTGTCCTCTCTGAAAACTAGTAGATAGGAGAACTTAATCCACAGGGTAAACCTGTCCTCATGTGATCTGAGTCTTTTCCAAAACCTGAAAACTTTACTCCTGCCTGCATTTTCTATTAGGAACCACTGTGCTGACCTTGGTTTGCAGTTCCAATCCCTACCCCTATTTCCAGAAAAAAGATCTGAGAAATTAGCCCAGAGCATTTCTTCCAACATTCTCCGACATAGTCTGAAAGGGTGGCATAACTCCAAAGTTCCAAGACTGTTCTATGTATAGAAACATTTCCTGGAGTTCTAGGATCTAAGCAAAAACTTTCTTTATTGAAGAAAAAAATAAAATGGAGACTTTGGAAATCTGAAGCAAGCCTGGACCACCTAAAAGAAAGTAGTTAGAGCCCAGCCTACAACATCAAGATCAACCAACTGATAATAATATCCAGTCTGAAGACCTAAGCCCACAAACATCCAGCGTGGCACATACTACCTGAAACTCTTGTGGACACCTTGGCCTACAAAACCAAGCTATCATCTCCTAGGAGGAGAAATAATGGAAGACTCGGTACATGGCTCCAAGACTATCCTCCCTTTAAATCATTTACAATAGAAATTGGGCCAATGGCACCAATTCTGTGTCATCATAACAGTACATTCAGTCCAACCAGGTCCTACATCACCAATTTTTCTTTTAGAAAATTATTGAAAGGTGAGCATACCTTAAAGAACCAAGCCTTTCCTCTGTTTTAGAATATAGTCTGAGCACTAAGAAACATAGCACAAAGTCCGAACTACTTTGTAAGGATCTCGATTGAAGGACCTGGAATCATGGCAAGCTTTACTCTCACTTCTGGAAATTAGAGTGAAGGCATTAGACCACAGAATCTAGCCTAACTTTACGTAACAAATCCTTAGGTGAAGGACTTGGCACACAGTCATAAGACCTTGTTGGTAGGGGGGAAAAACCCAAGGAAAGTCCATGGCCCACGAAACAGTCCTCGCTGGAACTAGGGTAAGTCGTGTGGATGTATGAAGATACAACACCACACCAGTCTCATTTACAAGGTACACTTGAGTGTAAAACATTTTGTAGACTGAGGCCTGATACATTGTAATAGGTAAGGTGAAAACCTACAGGCACAGTAACAAGACAAGTCACCTGGTAGACACCAGATTCCTGTGGGGTCTTCCTTGATTCTTATGTGAATCACACCAGATGTTCACTTGACCTCCATGTAATTCCCTGGTGATTGCTACGTGATTTTCTTCCCCTATTCTTAAACAAGTGTTTTTAAAACACATCTCATAAACTCTTATTTTCAATATCTCAGCATTGCCTCATTGGCCTTTAAGAGATTCCCTCTCACATAAGGTCCCCTTACAAGAAAAGTGTGGGTCTCCCACTAGAACAGTTAAGAGCTATTATGCCCACAGTGTCTCAGCATTTCTGCTACAGTATAGCATAATGGCACTTAGAGTTTCCACTGCTATAAAGTAGCTTTGCCATTGAGACAAAACCGCCAAATTTCAATGCAGTTAATATGTGACTGCTGCACCCATCGAGTACAAGCAGGTTACCTGACCTCTGACAAAACCTCAGGCAGTTACCTAACGACAAGTGTGTGTTACCTATGCCACTATCCTCAAGCAAGTGCTCTCATGAAGACATGACCTTTCGATTGAAGGGCTGTTAGGTGGCTATGTTACATAGGTATTCTCGTTTTCTCAGTGCTTATGTGAATTTTACCAAAAAAATGGAGAAGGATAACTCAAAAGTGAGTGCCACACAATCACCCTAATTTCATGTGACTTCTATTTCTTGCCATCAGGCCAGTCTCTTGCTGGTCACGTGAATCCCACAGGAAAGACTCGTGAATATCATGAGATTCTCTAGTTCTTATTACGAGTCACAAGGTTTCCTAGTCTTGTTACATGGTTTCCAGGTTATTTCCACCTAATTACATCTGCCAGACTAAAACAAGCCTTTTCTGAAAACTTTGAGGAATCTGCCTCAATGTCAGTATCTCAGCTTTCTTTCCAAGTTGGTTAAGATAGTACCTTGCAGAATTCTTAGCGTGTGGTTTGTTACGAAGAAATTCTTAAGCAGCTGTTCTTTTTGTAATCAAAAGGTATCCTCACAGTGACTCAGCATTTTTTATACAACAGAACAAAATGCCAGCTATTGTTTCAACCACTCACTAGTCACTTGTTCATAGCACAATCAGTCTCTAGTAATCAACGTCGCCAATATGCAATCGCTGCCATGACTGGCATAAAGCAGTTTTCCTGACAAACAGTTAAAACCAGAGATGAATTAAAGTTTATTGACTGCCCGCATATACCGTTGACTTCAAATTAGATTTGTAATGTGGACACAACATTTGAATACAGGACAGTTATGAGGATTTCTTGGCCACCTTCTACTCCATGAAGACTAATGACTTCTCAGTGTTCTTGTGAACTTACTCAGGTGATATACATTCATCATAAAAAGAGAGCACTGCATCATCCCCGTCTGTCACATGAGTTTCATAGAGTACAGTCATTGATAGGCACCAGTTTACCAGGAGCGGTCACATAAACCTGTGATGACTTCCTCTGGGCCATACTCTCAAGTTTAACACTAATTTTGAACGACTAGGCTAAGGACATACTCACATTACCAGCATCCTAGACCCTGTGACAGAAAATAATGTTCAGTGCAAGGCACACAGATCAAAGCCATGAACTCCTACAGAAAAGAAAGAAGACCACTGTTCAGGTAAAAGTACTGCCCTCCCTTCAAATGATGTAGGCTGATACACAGGCCCATGACACAAAGCCAGTTTCTTTCTTACACTAATACAATGGAGCCCTATTCTACAGCCTGAGAACCTGTCTTTGTTAAAAAATTTTAGATAAAATATTGGAGACATTAAACTGCAAGGCTAGCCTCTCCTCCGGTAAGAATATCTTTCTGGAGTATCTAGAACCCTGGCTCCAACCCTGGACATTCTGTTTGCAGGGACAATGATGACTTGGCTTTTCTTTATGTATTTCAAAAGGTTAAGCAGAGACCTTGAGTCACAGCATTTCTTCTGTCTTTTTCTCATAGACACTGAAGTGGTTCTTGGACCCACGGTTCTAATCCTATCTTCCCTGAAAGAAAGCCAGGTGTTGTCTTAGGCCCACAGCAACAAGCACCTCTTTACAGAAGGAAACTAGTAAGGAAACTTAGATCTGTAACATCAAGCCTAGACTCTCTTCACAGGACTTAAAGTGCAAATCTAGCCTGGAATTTCAAGACCATCCAATTTATAACAGACAAGAAAAACAGCTACACTAAACCCAAGGTATTATTCCATAAGAACAGAAACTCATGTGGAGTGTATGAGCCACAAACAAAGCTGAAATTTTAGAACAAAAGAAGAATCAAGGCCACCGTTCTACCAGCAAAACTGTCTTTTCTTTTAGGATGTGATGTGGTGACATAGGCTCAAGGCACAAAGACTTTCTTTTCCTAACAAAAATGACAAGGGAAACTGGTACTCAAAGCACTAAGCCTGTGCTCTCTGCAAATAACTAGATAGGAGAACTTAACACACAGGGTAAGCCTGTCATAAAAAAAAAAACAGTCATATCAAGACCTAGGACTTTGCCTCTTACCTGCATTTCTAATAAGGAACCAGAGTGCTGACCTTAGTTTGTAGTTCTAGTTTCTTCCCCTATTTTCAAGAATGAGAGCTGAGAAATTGCCTCAAATGATATCTTCTATCTTTCCCAGACAGAGGCTGAAGGGTTGGCGTAAGCCGACAGTTCCAAGCTTGTCCTCTGTGAACACATGTCGCTGCGAGCCCTATGCTCACAGCATAAGCCTTCTTAATGGAAGGGAAATAAGAACAGAGACTGTGGAAATCTGTATCAACTCTGAACTTCCTAAAAGGAAATAGCTGACGGCCCCAGGCCCAGAACATCAAGATCATCCAATTGGTAACAAATGCCATACTGAAGACCTAGGCCTACAACATCTAGCCTGGCTCTTGCTACCAAAAACTATTGTGGAGATCTAGGCCAACAGACCTAGCTGTCATCTCCCAGAAGGAGGAAGAATGAAGGACTCAGGGCTTGGCTACAAGATTATCCTCCCTTTAAAGCATTTATGATAGAAATTGGGTTTATGGCACCAACCCTGTGTCATTATAACAGTATATTCAGCACCTTCTCCCACGTCACCATTTTACTTTTAGACAATTGTTGAAAGGTACAATACCTTATGGCACCAAGCCTTTCCTCTAGTAAGAGAACATGGTTTGGGTACTAAGAAACCTGTCACAAAACTTGAACTGTTTTTTAAGAAACTAGATTGGAGAGCCAGAATGCACAGCCAAGCATTACTCCTATTTCCAGGAAGTAGAGTGAAGTATTGACCTACAGAATCTATCCTAACTTCACTTAATAAATCTTTAAGTAGAGAACTTGGCACATGGTCACAAAATGTTCTAAGTGGGCGGGGGGGGAAGTGGATGAGAGTCCATGGCCCAGGACCCAGTCCTCTGCTGGAACTAGGATACGTTGTGCGTAAGTTTGAAAACACAACACCATGCCGGTCTCATTTACAGGGTACATTCAAGTGCAAAATATTTCAAAGACTAAAGCCAGATTCATTGTATGAGGTAAGGTGAAAACTACAGCCACAGTAATAAGACTAGTTACCTGGTATACACCAAATATCTGTGGGGTCTTCCTAGATCTGCATGTGAATCCCACGAAGAGTTGACTTGACATCTGTGATTCCCTGGTGATTGCTATATGATTTTCAGATGACTTCCATCTATACCTCTTTCACTGTGCTCAAACAAGTGTTTCAAAACCCATCTCATAAACTCTTATTTTCAATATTTCAGCATTGATTCATTGGCCTTTAAGTAATTCCCTCTTGACAGTAGTAGCCTGAGGTCCACCTATATGAAAAGCGTGAGTCTCCCATAGGAACCTGAAGGGTTATGCTCACAATGACTCAGCATTTCTGCTACAATACAGCATAATGGCACTTAGAGTTTCCACTGCTCTACAGTAGCTTCATCATTCACACTCAGCCTTTAAATTTCAACGTGGTTAATGTGCGACCACTGCTCCCATTGGTTAACAGCAGGTTGCCTGAACACAGACAAAACCGCAAGGCAGTTACCTAATGATGAGTGTGTGTTAGTCTATGCTGCTGTCCTCAAGCAAGTCTTCTCATGCAGATGTAACATTACAGTTTTCACTCTTCTAAAGTAGCTTCTTTATTCAGACTCAGCCTCCAAATTTCAATGTGGTTAATGTACAACAGCTGCTCCAGTTGCTCCCATTGACTACAAGCAGGTTGCCTGACCACAGACCATAGGTGACCATAGACACCTCAAGGCAGTTACCTAAAGACAAGTGTGTATTAGCCTATGCCGCTGTCCTCAAGCAAGTCTTCTCATGTAGACATGACCTTTCAATTGAAGGGCTGTCATGTGTCTATGTTATACAGATATTCTCATTTTTCTCAGTGCTTATGTAAATTTTATCAAAAAAATGTATAAGGTTAACTCAAAAGTGAGCATTACACCATCAACCCAATTTCACGTGATTTCCATGTATTGCCTACAGGCCATTCTCCTGCTGGTTATGTGAATCCTGCGGGAAAGTTTCATGAATATCACAAGGTTCCCCAATTATTGTGAGATTTCCAGGTGATTTCCACCTCATTAGCTCTGCTAGGCTATAATAAGTATTTTCAGAACTCGTTGAAGAAACTGCCTCAATGTCAGTATCTCAACTTTCTTGCCATGTTGGTTAAGCCAGTCCCTCGCAGAATTTTTAGTCTGTGATTTGCTATAGAGAAATTCTTAAGCAGCCATTATTTTGCAATGAAGAGACATTATCACAATGATTCAACATGTTTCCTACAGTAGAGCGCAAAGACAGCTATTGTTTCAAGTGCTTCCAATCGCTTCTTCACTGCACACTCAGCCTTTAATTATTAATGCTGACAATGAGTGACCACCGCCACCACTGCCATAAAGCATTTTTTCTGAGAAATAATCAAAACCAGAGGTAAATTCAAGTTCATTTAATGCCAGCATATACCGTTGGTTTCAAATTAAATTTATAATGTGAACACAATATTCAATTGGAGGACAGTTAGGAGGCTATCTCAGCCTCCTTGTGCTCCATGTAGACTAATGACTTCTCAATATTTATGCAAATTTTCTCAAATGATATCCCCCCATCATTAAAAGGGAGCACTGCATCATGTCTGTCACATGATCTCCCTGTGTTTCATACAGTCCAATCACTTGATGGGTACCAATTTCCCAAGGGCAATCATGTGAACCTGTGCTGACTTCCTCTGAGTTATAACCCCAGTTTAACACTGTCCAATTTTGAACAGACTAGTCTAAGTACATTCTCAAATTACCAACATTCTAGACCTGTGATAGAATAATGTGCAGTTCATGGCACACAGGTCAATGCCGTGGCCTCCTACAGAAATAAAAGAAAAAAAAGAAGACCGCTGTTCCTATAAAAGTACTGTCTTTTCTTCTAATTATGTAGGCTGGATCCTGGGTTTATGACACAAAGCCAGTTTCTTACTAACACTAATGCAACAGAGCCCTGGTCTAAAGCCAAAAAGCTTGTCCTCATTGAAAATTAGTATATTAAACATCTTAAACCTCAAGGCCAGCCTCTCCTCTGATAAGAGTATCTTTCTTGGGGAACAAGAACCTTGGCTCCAAGCCTGGACATTCTGCTAGGAGTGACAGTGGTGACTTGGCTTGCAGGTCCACTTTTTCACCTATTTCAGGAGGTCAAGCTGAAAGTTCTCGAGTCACAGTATTTCTTCAGTTTTTTCCTAACAGACAGTAAAATGGTGGCCTGGGCCCACATTTCTAAGCCTGTCTTACCTGAAAGAATGTTGAGTATTGTCCACAGACACAAGCATGTCTTTAAAGAAAGGAAACTAGAATGGAGACTTTGGCCTGTGACATCGAGCCAGGACTCTCCTCACAAGAATTAGAGTATGGTTCCAGGTATGGAAGTTCAAGACCATCCAATTTATAACAGACCTGAAAAACAACTACTCACACTGAAACCAAGGTATTCCCTAAGAACAGAAACTCATGTGGAATGTATGATCCTCAAATGAAGCTGAAATCTAAGAACCAAAGAAAATTTGATGCCAGCATTCATACCAGCTATTCACACTCTCTTCCTTGTTAGGATGTGGTGTTTTAATATGGGTCCATAGCACAAAGCCTGTCTTTTCCTAACAAAAAGGACAAAGGAGTCTAGGACCCAAGACACTAAGCCTATCTTCTCTGAAAACAAGTAGATAGGAGAATTTAATCCACAGAACGAGCCTGTCCTACAGGAAGAGAATCTTCTCTCGAGACCTAGGGTCTTGTCTCCTGTTTACATTTCTAATCAGGAACGAGAATGCTGACCTCAGTTTGCAGTTCCAATCCCTTCCCCTATTTTCAGGAATTAGAGCTGAGAAATTGGCCCAAAAGATATCTTCTATTTTTCCCAGACAGAGGCTGAAGTGGTGGTGTAAGCCCACAGTTCCTACCCTTTTCTCTGTGAACAGATGTTGCCTGGAGTCTAAGGCTCACACCAAAATCTTTATGGAAGGGGAACAAGAAAAGGGATAGTGGAAATCTGCACCAAGCCTCGACTTACTAATAGAAACTAACTGACAGCCCCAGCCCAATGTCAAGATCATCTAATCTGTAATAAATTGCAGACTGAATAACTAGGCCCACAAACACCTAGCATGGCCTTTGCTACCAAAGATTCTTGTGAAGACCTTGACCTACAGAATCTAGCTCTCTTCTCCCAGAAGGAGAAAGAATGGGGATTTGGTACACAGCTCCAAGATTGTCCCCCCTTTAAACATTTACAACAGAAATTTGGGCTGATGGCACCAACCCTGTGTCATCTTAACAGTACATTCGGCATAACTTGGTCCCATTTTCCCATTTTTCTTTTTGAAAATTATTGAAAGGTGATCATACCTTATAGCACCAAGCCTTTCTCTAGGTAAGAAAAGGTAGTGTGGGCACTAAGAAACCTGGCACAAAGCATGGACTGTTTTATAACAAACTCAGTAGGAGAACTTAGAATAATGGCTCAACATTGCTTCTATTTCCAGGAAGTAGAGTGGAGACCTTTGCCTACAGTATCTAGCCTAACTTTATTTAATGGATCTTTTGGTAGAGGATTTGGTACTCAGTCACTAGACCATCTTCTTGGTAGGGAAAAAGAAGTTGATGGAAGTCCTTAGCACAGAACCCAGTCCTCTGCTAGAGTAAGTTGTGTGAACTTTTGAAAATACAAAATCATGCCAGTCTCATTTACACAAACTGAAATCTGAGTAATTGTAAGAGGTATGGTGTAAACTTACAATACAACAATAAAACTAGTTACCTGCTAGACATTAAATTCCTGCTAGGTCTTCCTCAGCTCCACATGAATCTCTCCAGTTGTTCACTTGACCTCTGTGTAATTCCCTAGTGATTGCTATATGATTTTCAGGTGATTTCTGCCTTATTCCTCTTCACACATCCTCAAACAAGTGTTTTCTAAACATGTCTCATAAACCCTTATTTTTAATATTTCAGCATTGAGTAATTGGCCTTTAAGCAATTCTCTCTCAACAGTAGTGGTCTAAGCTCTGCCTTCAAGAATAGCGTGATTCTAGCACTAGAACCATTAAGGGTTATGCTAACAATAACCCAGCATTTCTGCTATAATACAGCATAATGTCCACCGCTCTAAAGTAGCTTCGTCATTCAGACTAAGCTTCTAAATTTCATCACTGTTAATGGTCGACAGCAGCTCCCACTGCAGTCAAGCTGGTTGCCGGACCACAGATGAAACATAAGGCCAATTAACTAACAACAATAGCCTGTTAGCCTATGCTACCGTAATTCTCAAGCAAATATTCTCAGGCAGACATGACCTTTCAAGTGAAAGGCCACTAGGTGGCTATGTTACACAGGTACTCTCATTTTTTTCAGTGCTTATGTTAATTTTACCAAGTACTGTCGAAGGGTAACTCAAAAGTGAGCTCCACATCATCAACCCAATTTCATGTGATTTCAGTGTGTTGCCCTCAGACCAGTCTCGTGCTGGTCACATGAATTCCATAGGAATGCCTCATGAATATCTCGAGATTGCCTAATTCTTGTTACAAGATTTTCAGGGACTACCTCCTCAATACTTCTGGTAGGCTAAAACAAGCCTTTTCATACCACATTGAAGAAACTGCCTCAATGCCAGTATCTCAACTTTCTTTCCATGTTGGTAAGCCAGTCCCTCACAGAATTTTTAGTCTTTGGTTTGCTATAGAAAAATTCTTAAGCAGTCATTTCTTTTGCAGTGAAGTGGTATCCTCACAATGACTCAGCATTTTTCATAGAATAGAGCAAAATGGCAGCTATTGTTTCAACCACTAATCAGTCGCTTCTTCACAGCACAGAGCCTCCAATGACCAATGTCGCCATGTGCGACCACCACAACCACTGCCATAAAGCAGGTTTCTTGACAAACATGCAAAACCAGAATTGAATTAAAGTTCATTGACTGCCTACATATATCAATGACTTCACATTAGATTTAAAATGTGGACATGACATTCTATTGAAGGACAATTAAGAGGCTGTCTTGGCCACCTTCTGTTCCATGTAGACTAATGGCTTGTCACTGTTTATGTGAATTTTCTCAAGTGATATTCACTTGTCATTAAAAGGGATCACTGCATCATCCTCATCTGTCACATGATCTACTTGTGTTTCATACATTCCAGTCTCTTGATGGGCACAAGTTTCCAACAAACTGTCATGTGAACCTGTGGTTACTCAGGATGGGCTATACTCCAAAATTTAACATTGTCTAATTTTGAGTGAACTAGTCTAAAGACATACATTACCAACATTCTAGATCCTGTGACAGACATTAATGTGCAGTACATGATACACAGATCAATTCTGATGACTCCTACAGAAAAGAAAGGAGACTGCTGTTCAGGTAAAAGTACAGTCCTCCCTTCAAACAATGTAGCATAGACCCTGGACCTGTGACAGAAAGCCAGTTCCAGTTTTTTTCTAACTCTAACACAATGTGGCCCTGGTCTACAGCCAAAAAGCCTGTCCTCATTGAAAATTAGTATATTGGAGGACTTAAACTGCAAGGCCAGCCTCTCCTCTGGTAAGAATATCTTTCCTGAGGCACTAGAACCTTAGCTCTAAGCTTGTACATTCTGTTAAGAGTGACAGAGGTGACTTGCCTTGCTGGTCCAATTCTTTACCTATTCCTAGAAGTTGAGCTGAGACCTCAAGTCACAGCCTTTCTTTTGTCTTTTCCTTTCAAACACTGAAATGGTGGCCTGGGTGTATAGTTCTAAGCCTATCTTCCCTTAAAGAATGTCGAGTGTTGTCATAGGTCTACAGCAACAAACATGTCTTTACAAAAAGGAAACTAGAATGGAGTCTTTGGCCTGTTACATCAAGCCTTGATTCTCCTCACTGGAATTAAAGTGCAAGCCCAGGCATGCAAGTTCAAGGCTATGCAATATAACAGACTAGAAAAACAACTACTCCCACTAAACCCAAGGTATCCCTTGAGAACAGAAACTCATGTGGAGTGTTTGACCCTCAATCAAAACCATTATTTCAGAACAAAAGAAGAACGTAGCCTGCCCTTTATACCAGCAAAACTGTCTTCCATTGTTAGGACGTGGTGTGGTGACACAGGCCCAAGACACAAAGCCTGTCTTTTCGTAACAAAAAGTAGAAAGGAGACTGAGATCCAAGATGCTAAGCCTGTCCTCTCTAAAAACTAGTAGATAGGAATACTTAACCCACAGGGTAAGCCTGTTCTCATGTAATTTTGAGTCTTATCTCAAAACCTAGGACCTAGTCTTCTGCTTGCATTTCCTATTAGAATCCAGTCTGCTGAGCTTGATTTATACTTCCATCCCTACCCTTATATCCAGGAATTAGATCTGAGAAATTAGCTCATAGCATTTCTTTAGACTTTTTTCGACAAAGACTGAAAGGATAGCATAAGCCCACAGTTCTAAGCCTGTTCTCTGTGAACAAATGTTGCCTGGAGTCCTGACTCAAAGCAAATGCCTTCTTTATGGAAGAAAGAATAAAATGGAGACTGTTGAATTCTGAACCATGACTAGACCACCTAAAAGGAAGTAGTTAAAGCCCAGGCCCACAATGTCAAGACCATCCAATTGGTAACAAGGTCTACTCTGAAGACCTATGCCCACAAATAACCAGCCTGGACCTTGCTACCTATAACTCTTATGGACATCATGGCCTACAGAACCAACCTGCCAACTCCTAGGAGAAGAAAAAATGGAGGACTCGATGCATGATTCCAAGACAGTCCTTCCTTTAAAGCATTTACTATAGAAATTGGGAAGATGGCACAAAACCTGAGTCATCATACAAGTACATTCAGCACAACCTGGTCCCATTGTTCTTTCAGACAATTATTGAAAGGTGACCATACCTTACAGTATTGGCTTTTCCCCTAGTAAAAGATCATAGTTTGGGCATTAATAAACCTGGCACAAAGCCTGCACTATTTTGTAAGGAATGTGGTCGGGGAGCCTGGAAGCCCTGGCAAGCAGTGCTGCTATTACCAAGAAGTAATGTGGAGACTTCAGCCCACGAAATCTATCCTAACTTTGCTCAATGGATCTTTGGGTAGAGGACTTGGCACATGGTCACAAGACCTCTTGGTAGGAAAAAACTCGATGAAAGTCCATGGCCCAGGACCCAGTTCTCTGCTGGAATTAAGGAAGTTATGTGGACATTTGAACACACAATACCATGCCAGTCTCTTTTACATAGTACATTTGAGTGCAAAACATTTTACAGACTTAAGCCTGGTTAATTGTAAGAGGTAAGGTGAAAACTTACAGCCACAGCAACAAGACTAGTCACCTGTAAACACCATTTCCTTCAGGGTCTTCCTTGATCCCCACCTGAATCCCTCCTCGTGATCCCTTAAAATTCGTGTTAATCCCTGTTGATTGCTACATGATTTTCAGATGACTTTTACCTATTTCTCTTCCCCATCCTCAAGTGTTTTCAAAACACATGTCATAAACTTATTTTTAATATTTCTGCACTGAGCCATTGGCCTTTAAGCAATTCCCTCTCAACAGTAGTGGCCTAAGGTCCACCTACAAGAATAACTGTAGTGGGTCCCCACTAAAACCATTAAGGTTTATGATCACAATGACTCAGCATTTCTACTACAATACAACATAAGAGCAT
The DNA here is from genome assembly GCA_004027375.1 of Macroglossus sobrinus. NCBI lineage: Eukaryota > Metazoa > Chordata > Mammalia > Chiroptera > Pteropodidae > Macroglossus > Macroglossus sobrinus. The sequence continues at coordinate 97,177 of PVKZ01002000.1, forward strand.
GTAGAGTTTCCACCACTCTAAAGCAGCCTCATTATTCAGACTCAGCATACAAATTTCAATGCAGTTAATGGGCAACTGCTGCTCCCACTGACTACTAGTAGTTTGCCTTACAACAGAAGAAACCTCAGGGCAGTTAGCTAACCACAAGTATGTGTTAGCCTATGCCGCTCTCCTCAAGCAAGTCTTCTCATGCAGACATTACCTTTCGATTGAAGGGTTTTTAGGTGGCCTTGATAAACAGGTACACTCATTTTCTCAGTGCTTATGTGAATTTTACCAAGGAATGTAGAAGAGTAATTCAAAATTGAGTACCACGCCATCACACGAATTTCACATGATTTCAGTGTGTTGCCCTTAGGCCAGTCTCTTGCTGGTCATTTGTATCCCCTGGGAAAGCCTCGTGAATATCACAAGATTCCCTAATTGTTGATATAAGATTTCACTTTATTATCTCTTCTAGGCTAAAACAAGCTTTTTCAGAACACATTGAGGAAACTGACTAATTGTCAGTATCCCAGCTTTCCATTTTGATTAAGCCATTCCCTCATAAAATTTTTAGTCTGTGGCTTACCACAGAGAAATTCTTAAGCAGCTGTTCTCTCTGCAATGAGGTGATATCCTCACAATGACTCAGCATTTTTTCTACAATAGAGTGAAATGGCTGCTATACTTTCAACCACTGTCAGTCACTTTTTACAGTACACGCAGCCTCCAATTATCAGCACCCTGCAATGTGCGACCGCCACCACCACTGCCATAAAGCAGGTTTCCTGACAGTCAAAACCAGAGGTGAATTAAGTTCATTGACTGCCCCCATATACTGTTGTCTTCAAATTAGATATGTAATGTGCACATGATGTTAGATTGGAAGAGAGTCAAGAGGCTATCTTGGCCACATTCTACTCCACGTAGAGTAAGGACTTTTCAGAGTTTATGTGAATTTTCTCAAGTGATATGCACTCGACATTAAAAGACAGCACTGCTTCATCCCCATCTGTCACATGATCTTCCTGTGTTTCATACAGTCCAGTCTTGATGGGCATGAGTTTCTAACAGGTGATCACGTAAACCGGTGGTGACTCCTTCTGGGCCATACTACCAAGTTTAACACTGTCTAATTTTGAACAGACTGGTCTAGGAACTTACTCAGATTGCCAACATCCAAGACCCTATAACAGAAACTAATGTGCAATGCATGGCATACAGATTAAGCTGTGGACTCCTACAGAAAAGAAAAGAAACCTCTTTTCAGATCAAAGTACTTTCCTCCTTTCAAATGCTGTCAGCTGAATCCCAGGCCCATGACACAAAACCAGTTTCTTACTAACACTAATACAATAGAGCCCTGGTCAACAGCTTAAAAGCCTGTCCTCATTTAAAATTAGTACATTAGAGAACTTAAACTGCAAGGCTAGCTCCTCCTCTGGTGAGAATATGTATACTGAGGAACTCAAACCTTTGCTCCAAGTCTGGACATTCTGTTAGGAGCAACAGTGGTGACTTGGATTCTGGTCCATCCTAGTTTTCCTTCTGTAAAGATGTGCTTCTTGCTGTGCACCTAGGACAATACTCAATATTCATTCACAGAAGACAGGCTTAGAATCATGGGCCCAGGATACCACTTGAGTGTCTGTTAGGAAAAGATAGAAGAAATGCTGTGACTTGAGTTCTCAGCTCAACCTACTGGAATAGGTGAACAATTGGATCAAAAGCCAAGTCACTACTGTCTGGATGACAAAGCTATTTTAGAGCATCAAAACAGTAGGCACCATTTTGCTGTCCTATAGCAAAAATGTTGAGTCATTGTGAGCATAACTCAATGGCTTCAGGGGTACACCTGGACTGTTCTTATACATGGGGATCAATGAAGACCCCAAAGGAATCTCATATCTACCAGGTGACTAGTCTTCTTGCTTTAAGTGTAGGTTTATTTTACTTCTTAGAATGTGAAAGTTTTTGCACTTGAGTTTACCTTGCATGGTGTTCTGTTTTCAAACAACCACTCAACTTACCCTAGTCTAAGCAGAGAACCGGTCTTGGGCCATGGAATTCTATCAACTATTTTATTCCTACCAAGAAATTCTTCTTACCATGTGTCAAGTCCACAAACTAAGGTTCCATTAAGTAAAGTTATGATAGATTCTGTGGGCCAAGATCTCCACTCCCCAATCAAGTTTCTTAAAGAACAGGTCAGGCTTTGTGCCAGGTGTCTTAGTGCCCTTGTTACCTTCCCTTACAAGGGGAAAGGCATAGTGCTATAACTTATGGTCACCTTTCAATAACTGTCAAGCAGAAAAATTGGTGACATGAGACTAGGTTGTGCTGAATGTACTGTTAAGATGACAGATAGCTGGACTCATCAGCCTAATATATATTACAAATATTTTGCAGGGAAGAAAATCTTGAATCAAGTTCTCCATTCTTCACCCTTCTTGAAGATAACAGATTGGTTCTGTAGGCCAAGGTCTCCACAGGAGTTTCTGGTAGCAAGGGCCAGTCTGGTCATTAGTAGGCCCAAGTCTTCAGTCTGGTATTTGTTACCAATTGGATGGTATTAATGTTGTGGACCTGAGACTCTCAATTAGTTTCTTTTAGGGCCCATTACACAAAGCCAGTTTCTTCTTAACACTAATACATGAGGCCCTGGTCTAAAGCCAAAAAGACTGAAATTGTTGAAAATTAGAATATTGCAGATCTGAAATCATAAGACCAACCTTTCCTCTGGTAAGAATATCTTTTTGAAGAACTAGAACCTTGGCTACAGGCATGGACTTTCTGTTAAGAATGAGAATGGTGACTTTGGCTTGAAGTACCAATTCTTCACTTGTTCCAGGATGCCGAGCTGAGATCTTGGGCTGCAGTATTCTTTCTGCCTTTTCCTAACAGAGAATGAATTGGTGGCCTGGACCCACGCTTTTAAGCCTGTCTTTCCTGAATGAATGTTGTGTGGTATCCTAGGGTCACAGCAGGAAACCTGTCTTTTTGCAAGGGAAATTAGAATGGAGACTTAGGTCTGTTTCACCAAGCCTGGACTCTCCTCACAGGAATTAGAGTGCAGGCCCAGGCTCCCAAGTTCATAATCATCCCATTTATAACAGACAAGACGAAGCAACTACTCATGCTACACCCAAGGTATCACCTGTGAAAAGAATCCCATGTGGAGTGTATGGTCAAAAAGCTTAGCTGTCTCCTCAGAACAAAAGAATAATGGGAGCCACAATCAATGCTAACAGCCCTGTCTTCACTTGAGAGGATGTTGAGTGGTGTTATGTGCCTAAGGCACTATGCCTGTTTTTCCCTAACAAAAAGTAGGAGGGAGACTGGGACCAAGGCACTAAGTCTGTCCTTTCTGAAAACTAGTAGACAGGAGAACTTCACCCACAGGGCAAGCCTGTGCTCAAGTAAGATAATACTATCTCTAGACCTAGAATCTTATCTCCTGTCTGATTTTCAAATCAAGAAACAGAGTGCTAACTAGGTTTTTAGTTAAGATCCCATCTCCTATTTCAAAAAGGAAGAGCTGAGAAATTGGCCCACAACATTTCTTCTCTCTTTCCTTAACAGAGACTGAAGGTGTGGTGTTAGTTCCAAGTCTGTCCTCTGTGAACAAATGTAACGTGGATTCCTAGGCTCACAGCAAAAGCCTTGTTTATGGAAGAGAAACTAGAATGGAGACTGTGGACATCTGCATCAATCTGGACCTCCTAAAAGAAACTTGTAGGCAGCCCCAGGCCCACAATGTCAATACCATCCTAATGGTAACAAATGCCAGGCTGAAGACATAGGTCTAAAACACCCAGCCTGGCCATTGCTAAGAGAAATTCTTGTGGATAATTTGGCCTACAGAAGTAAGCTGTGATCTCCTAGTAGGAAGAAAAATGAAGGACTCGGTTCACAGCTCCAAAGTTGTCCTCCCATTAAAGCATTTATGATAGAAATTTGGGTAATTGACATCAACCTTGTGTCATGTTAACAGTACATTCAGCAAAACCTGGTCCCAGGTCACCTATTTTCTCTTTTGACAATTATTGAATGGTGACCATAAGTTACAGCACCAAGCCATTCCTCTGGCAAGAGAAATTAGTGTGGGCACTAAAAAAACTGTCATAAAGCCTGGACTGTTCCTTCAGGAACTCAACTGGGGAACTTGGAAGTATGGCCAAGCATTGCTCCTATTTTTTTCAGGAAGCAGAGTGAAGACCTTTCACCACAAATTGAGCCTAACTTTATATAACAGAACCACAGGTGGAGGACTTGGCACATGGTAACAACATCTTGGTAGGTAAAAAATAAGTTGATAGAAGTCCTTGGCCCAGGACACAGTTTTCCAGCCAGACAAGGCTGAGTGGATGTTTTAAAACACATGCCAGTCTCATATACAAGGTAAACTTGAGTAGAAAATGTTTTATACACTGAAGCCTTTTTCATTCTTAGAAGTAAAGGAAAAACCTACACCCAGAGCAACAAGACTCATCACCTGGTAGTCACCAGAGTCTCGTGGGGTTTTCTTTGTTCTCCACCAGAATCCTGTGAGGTGTTCACATGACCGCGGTGTGATTCCCTAGTGATTGCTAGTTGATTTTCAATAACTTCTCCATAATTTCTCTTCTGCTATCCTCATCCAAATGTTTTCAAAACTCATCTCATAAACTCTTATTTTCAATATTTTAGCATTGATGTATTGTCTGCTAAGCAATTCCCTCTCTACAATAGTGGCTTAAGATCAGCATACAAGAATAACGTGGGCATCCCACTTGAAGCCGTTAAGATTTATGGTCAAAGTGACTCAGCATTTTTGCTAAGTACAGCACAATAGTGCTTGCTGTTGCCACTGCTCTAAAGTTGTTTCATCAAGCAGACTCAGATTCCAAATTTTAATGTGATTAAAGTGTGACGACCACTCCCATGGCCTTCATCAGGTTGCCTATCTGCAGACTAAACTTCAGCCAAGTTAAATAATGACAATTGCCTGGTAGTCACTTTGTTGTGAAGCCAGTCTTTTCATGCTGACATGACCTGTCATTTGAAGAGCCGTTATGTGGCTCTTTTATATGCAGACACTCTTTTTCTCCGTGTTTATGTGAATTTTACCAAGGAATGTAGAAGAGTCATTAAAAGTGAATGTCACAACATCCACTCAGTGTGACATGATCTCCCTATGATGCCCTCAGGCCAGTTTTCTGATGTTCATGTGAATCCTGCATAAAAGCTTCATGAATTTCACAAAATTACCTAATTCTTGTTATGAGATTACCAAGTGACTTTCACCTCATTTTCTATGCTATCATGAAACAAAGGTTATTAGAACACATGAAGAAGATTTCTTTCTCTGGTAATTGAGCCAGTCCCTATCAAAGTTTGTAGTCTGAGGTTTACTATAGAGAAATTCTGAGGCAGCTGTTCTTTCCACCATGAAGAAGTATCCTCACAAGGACTCAGCATTTTTTCTACAATACAGCAAAATGGCAGCTGTTGTTTCCACCACTTTCCCAGTCGCTTCCTCTAATTATCAATGCAGTGAATGTATGACCACCACCTACAGGGCCATAAAGCAGTTTTTCTGACAAGAGACAAAACTTTAGGCAAATTAACTATTATTGACTGGACACATATACCATCAACCTCAAGTTTTTTCATGTAGACCCAATATTCAACTGGAGGTCAGTTAGGAGAATGTCTCGGCTACTTTTTGTTACACACAAACTAATGTTATATCAGTGTTTATGTGAACTTTCTCAAGTGATATGCACTCCTCATTCCAAAGGGAACACTGCATCATCCCCATATGTCATATGATCTTCCTTTGTTTCATAAGTCCAGTCTCTTGATGGGCATCTAATAGGCACTGGTGGTCATGTGATGCTGTCATAACTCCCTTGGTGCCATGCTGCCAAGGTTAACACTATCTAATTTTGAACATACTAGGCTAATGACCTACTCATCCTACCAACATCCTATACACTGTGACAGAAACTAATATGCAGCGCATGGCCCAATGATCAAAGCTGTCGACTCTTTCAGAAAAGAAATGAGACCTCCATGCAGGAAACAGTACTGTCCTTTCTTCAAATGACGTAGACTGTAGAATCAGGCCCATGACATGAAGCCAGGTTCTTCCTAACACTAATAGAAAGGAGCCATGGCCTAAAGCCACAATGCCTATCATTGCTGAAAATTGAAATATTGGAGACCTTAAACCACAAGGCTAGCCTTCCCTCTGGTAAGAATATCTTTTGAAAAATTAGAACCTTGGCTCTAGTCCTGGACTTTCTCTAAGGTGTGAGAGTGGTGACTTTGGCTTGCAGTGTCAATTCTTCACCTATTCCAGGAGGTCAAACTGAGACCTCTGGCCACAAAATTTCTTTCATCTTCTCCAACAGAGAATGAAGTGGTGGTCTAGACCCACAGTTCTAAGCCTGTTCTCCCTGAACGAATGTTGAATAGTGTCCAAGGGCCATAGCTACAAACTGTCTTTATGCAAGAGAAACTAGAATGGAGACTTAGGTCTGTTTCATCAAGCTTAGATTCTCCTCACAGGACTTAGAGTGCAGGCTCAGGCTCCCAAGTTCAAGACTATCCAATTTATAACAGACTAGATGAAGCAACTACTTATATTACACCCAAGGTATCTCCTGTGAACAGAATCTCATGTGGAATGTATGGCCCAACAAACAACCCTGTCTCTTTAGAACAAAAAAATAGACTGGATGCAACCATTAATGCCAACAATACTGTCTTCCCTTGAGAGAATGTGCAGTGATGACACCATCCCAAGGCCCAATGCTTGATTTTTCTTTACAAATAGAACAAGGGAGACTGGGACCAAAGGCTTTAAGCTTGTCTTTGATTATTAGTGAATAGGAGATCTTAACCCATAGGGCAAGCCTGTCCTCAGGTAAGACAATCTTATCTCGGGACCTAGAACCTAATCACTGCCTGGATTTCTCATCAGAAACCAGAGTGCTGACCTAAGTTTTCAGATAAGATCTCATCTCCTATTTCAAAAGGATAACACTGACAAATTGATCCACAACATTTCTTCTCTCTTTCCCTAACAGAGACTGAAGGAGTGGCATTAGCCCACAGTTCCTAGCTTGTCTTCTGTGAACAAATGTTGCCTGGAGTCCCACAGCAAAAGCCTTGTTTATGAAAGAGAAACTAGAATGGAAACTGTGGAAATCTGCATTAAGCTTGCCTGCACCTCCTAAAAGAAACTTGCAGGAAGCCCCAGGCCCACAATGTCAATACCATTCTATTGGTAACAAAGTCCAGACTGAAGATCTAGGAGCACAACACCCGGCCTGGCTCTTGCTACCAGAAACTCTTGTGGAGACTTTGACCTACAGAACCAAAATGTCATCTCCTAGGAGGAGGAAAAATGGAGGACTTGATTCATGGCTCCAAGACTGTCCTCTCTTTAAAAAATTTGTGATAGAAATTTGGGAACTTGGCACTAACCTTCTGTCATGTTAACAGTACCTTCAGCATAACATGGTCTTAAGTCACCTATTTTTTCTTTGACAATTATTAAATGGTGACCATAACTTACAGCAGCTAGCCCTTCCCTGGCAAGAGAAGGTAGTGTAGGCACTAAGAAACCTGGAAAATCCTGGACTGTTCTTTCAGGAAATTGATTGGGAAGCTTGGAAGCATGGCCAAGCATTGCTACCATTTCTAGGAAGTAGAATGGAGACATTGGCCCACAAATCAAGCTTAACTTTACTTATAAGAACCTTAGATAAAAAAACTTTGCACATGGTAACAAGAACTTCTTGGAAGAAAAATAAGTAAATGGAAGTCCAAGGCCCAGGACCTAGTCCTATACCCAGACTAGGGTAAGTAGAGTGGATGTTTGAAAACACAACAGCAAGTCAATCGCATTTACAAGGTAAACTTGAGTGAAAAACATCTTAATTACTCAAGCCCAGTTTATTCTAAGAAGTAAAGGAAAAACCTACACTCACAGCAACAAAACTCATCACCTGGTCTCACGGGGTCTTCTTTGTTCCCCATCAGAATCCTGCAAGGTGTTCACATGACCACAGTGTGATTCCCTAGTAATTGTTAGTTGATTTTCAATAACTTCCCCATAATTTCTCTTTCCTTATCCTCATCCAGGTGTTTTCCAAACTCATCTCATAAACTCTTATTTTCAATATTTCAGCAAGAAAATGTTGGTGAAGCCGTTTAGAAGTATGCTCAAAATGACTCAGCATTTTTACTACAATACAGCAAATTGCACCAAATGTTTCCACCAATCTCAAATAGCTTCATCAAGCAAACTCAGCCTCCAAATGTCAACGCAGTAAATGTGCGATCACCACTTCCATTGCCTCCAAGCAGGTTGCCTGACTGCCCACTTAAATGATGACAATTATCTGGTAGCCAGTGCTGTTGTCCTCAAACAAGTCTTCTCATGCAGACATGACCTGTCCATTAAAGGGATGTTAGTTGGCTCTGTTACACACGAACTCTCCTTCCTTGTTTATGTGAATTTTACCAAGGAATGTAGAAGAATATTGAACAGAGACTATGCTAAGAACTTACTCACACAGAAACTAATGTCCAGTGGATAGCCCAATGATCAAAGCTGTGAATTCTTACAGAAAATAAAGGAGACCTCTGTGCAGGTAACAGTACTGTCCTTTCTTCAAATGATGTAGACTGGACTCCCGGGCCCATGACGCAAAGCCAGTATCTTCCTAACACTAATACAATGGAGCCATCTTTTAAAGCCAAAATGACTGTCATTGTTGAAAATTATTATTAGAGGCCTTAACTGCTATACCAGCCTTTACTCTGGTAAGAATATGTTTTTGAAGAACTAGAAACTTGACTCCTGGCCTGGACTTTCTGTTATAAGTGATAGTGGTGACTTTGGTTTGCAGTACCAATTTTTCACCTATTCCAATAGTCTAGCTGAGACCACAGGCCACAACATTTCTTCCATCTTTTCCTAACAGAGAATTAAGAGGTAGCTTGGACCCATGCTTCTAAGCCCTTCCCCCAAATGATTGTCAAGTGGTGTCCTAGGGACACAGCCTCAAACCTGTCAGTATGCGAGAGAAAATAGAATCGAGACTTAGACCTCTTTCACCAAGCCTAGACTCTCCTCACAGGAATTAGAGTGCAGGCCCACTCTCCCAAGTTCAAGATCATCCAATTTATAACAGACAAGAGGAAGCAACTACTTATACTACACCCAAGGTATCACCTATGAACAGAATCTCATGTGGAATGTATGGCCCAAACAAAGCTGTCTCCTCAGAACAAAAAAAATAATGAAGGCCATTGTTAATACCAGCAATACTGTCTTCCCTTGAGAGGATGTGGAGAGGAGACATAAGCCCAAGGTGCAATGCTTATGTTTTCCTAACAAAAAGTACAAGGAAGCCTGAGACCCAAGGCCTGTCTTTTCTGAAAACTAGAGTATGAGAGAACTTAGCTCACAGGTCAATACTGTCCTCAGGTAAGAGAATCATAACTCCGAGATTTAGAACATTATCTCCTGCCTGGATTTCTAATCACAAACCAGAGTGCTGACCTATGTTTTCAGTTAAGATCTCATTCCCTATTTGAAAAGGGTAGAGGTGAGAAATTGGCCTACAACATTTCTTTTTCTTTCCCTAAACAGAGACTGAAGGGGTAGCATTATCCTCAATTCCAAGCCTGTTCTCTGTGATCAAAGGTCACCTGGAGTCTTAGGCTTACAGCTAAAGCCTTGCTTATGAAAGAAAAATTAGAACAGAGACTGTGGAAATCTGCATCAAGCCTGGATGATCTGAAAGAAATAAGTGACAACTCCAGGCCCACATGGTCAATACCATCATCCTGGTAACAAAGTTTAGACTGAAGACCTAGGTCCACAACATCCACCCTGGCCCTTGATAGCAGAAATTTTTGTGAAGACCTTGGCCTACAAAACCAAGTTGGCATCTCCTACAAAGAGGAAGAATGGAAAACTTGGTTCATGGCTTCAAGACTCTACTCCCTTCAAAGCATTTGCGATAGAAATTTAGGCAGTTGGCACCAACTTGGTGACTTGTTAATAGTATGTTCAGGAAAATCTGGTCCAGGTCACCTATTTCTCTTTTGACTTCATTGTTGAATGGTGACCATTACAGCACCAAGACTTTCCCCTTGCAAGGGAAGGTACTGTGGACACTAGAAAACCTAGCACAAAGCCCGGACTGTTCTTTCAGGAACTATATTATGGAGCCTAAAGCATAGCAAGCGTTTCTCGTGTTTCAAAGAAGTAGAGTGGATACCTTGTCCCACAAATCTAGACAAGCTTTACTTAACATAACCTTAGGTGGAGGACTTAGCACACCATAAAAAGACCTTCTTGGTTAAAAAAAAAAAAAGGCGATAAAAGTTCATGGCCCTGTACCAATACTTTGTCCAGATTAGGGTAAGTAGATTGGATATTTGAAAAAAACAACACCAGGCTGGTCTCATTTACAAAATAAACTCGAATAAAAAAAAATTTCTAACACTCAAGCTTGATTCATTCTAAGTTAAGTAAAAACCTATACCATAGCAACAAGACTCATTACCTGATAGACAGCAGAGACCCATGGGGTCTTCCTTGCAACCCACAAGAATCCCTTGAGGTGTTTACATGACAGCCACGTGATTCCCTAGTGATTACCACTTGATTTTCAGTTAACTTTCACCTTATTCCTTTTCCCCTATCCTCAAACAGTTTTCCATACACATCTCATAAACTCTTCCTTTTTGATATTTCAGCATTGATATAATGTCATTTAAGCAATTTCCTCTTGACAATAATGGCCAAAGGTCAGTATACAAGCAAAAAGGAATAATGTGGGAGTCACATCTGAAGCTGTTAAGACTTATGCTCAAAATTGCTCAGCATCTCTGCTACAATACAGTAAGTATAAATTCTTAATCACATTTATTGTTTATTTGTGCATTGGCATTGCTGAGAACACAGGTTAAAAGGAAAACTCAAGAGAAACATTACCCCTCGTGGATCTTAATCATACCCAATACAGAAAAGTATGCTTTCAGTTCTCTGCGATTAAGCACAGTTCACTGTGCTTCATAAATGTCAATGTACCACATTAGAAAAAACAAGAAAGCTGCTCCTGTTTCATGGCCCACTGATGCAATTAGTACAGAGTGTAAGTTCAATGACCATGTTCTCCAAAAGGTACTCCCACCTCTCTTCTCTGGTACTGAAAAATATCTTATCATAAAGAATCGGTTTTAGTGAGGAGAAGAACATGATTCAATCTAAAATTTATGACATGAAATACAGAGTAGGGCATTCACACTTTATATATATCCTTCCAAATTCAGCCAAAGACATAACAATGAGTGTCAATATCAGGACAAAAAACATTCATGGAACTTCTTGGTTACAGAATGAAGGCCTTCTAAAAAGTGTTTCATTGCCATTTCCAGCAGACTGTCTCTAATGAATAGTAATTTTGTGTACATTAAATCAGAGGACCATATAATTTAAAAAAAAAAGATTTGAAGTCTCTTTGGCATATATTCTATCTTCCAAAGTTTGCTGATAAATCCCACTTCATAGGAATTTACCTCAAAAAATTATCAGTTTTCCCAAATATCTTTTATGTGTAGAGGATGTTGAAAGAGTAAAAGCACATTGAACTATGGAGAAAGTTTAAGTATACTTTCCAAACTCCACTGCAAGTAATTCAAGTCATCTACCTAGTATAAGCATACAGGTTGCAACTAGAGAACACTGCCACCACAGATGCCTGTGGAATATCAGTTTTCTGATTTAAACTTTTTGCCACAGATGTTATTGGTCAAAGTGGTGTAACTTGTTTATTAAGCACATTTTATTATCCAGGGTTAAGGCTCCACCAATGAGGCAGTGCCTCCCCTGAAATGTCTTAGGTTGAGGTTCCTAATTTACTATAAAGTCTTAATTACATTGACTGTTAATCTGTACATCCGCCTTGCTGAGAACACAGGTTGCAAGAAAACAGCAAGAGAAACTTTACCTCTCATGGTTTTTAATCATACCCATTACTGTAATTTCCATTTTCCACTAATAAGGAACACTGTTTCTGATAAGTGTTAGTGAACTGCTACAGAAATGAAAAAAAAACTGCCACTTTTTTTCAGCCTGCCTATATAATGAGAACAGAGTGTAAGCTCAATGACAATGGGTTTCTATAGGGTACTCCCAACTCTATATTTCTAGTAATGAAATATATCTCAATAAAATGAGAGCTACATTCATGACAGAATCAGTTTTAGTTTTACTGGGGTCAAGAACAATGGGGAGAAAGACATGATTGAATCTAAAATGTATGAAATGAACCCTAGAGCAGTGCATCCATATTTTGTATATACTCATTTAAGTCTGGCTCTGGATGTCATAGCATGTATCAATAATAATGGGGGAAAACATTTGTAGGACTTCTTGGTTATAGAACAGAGGCATTCTAAAAAGTGTTTCATAGGTAATTCTAGCAGACTGTCTCAATGAATAGTGATTTCCTATAACACAGTACCATAGTAATGAAAACAAAGATTTGAAATCTGTTTGGCATATATCCTATCTTCCAAGGTTTCCTACCTAATCCCGCTTCATATAAATTTACCTCCAGAAAACTACCAGTTTTCCCAAATCTCTCTTATGAATTGCAGATGTTGACAGAATGGAAGCTTGCAGCACTAAGCGGAATGTTTAAGTCAATGCCCTGACCTACATTGCAAGTAATTCAAGTCATCTACCTGGAACAAGAATATAGGATAGAACTGGAGCACCCTGCCAACACAGAAGCCTGTAGAATATCAGTGTTTGAAGCAAACTGTTTACTTCAAATAGTATTGGCCAGAAAGATCTAAATTGTTTATTAAGCACGTTTTATAAACCCGATTTAAGGCACCACTAATATGGCTCTGCCTCCTATGAAAAGTCCTAGAAAAATGGTCCTGAAATTTCTACTGAAGTACTAATGACAATTAATGTTCATTAGTGGATGAACATCACTGAGAATACATGTTACCAGCAAGCTCAAGAGAAATATTACCCATCACTGTTCTTAATCATTCCCAGGACAGGAAACTGTGCTTTTAGTTCTCCGTGATATTGTAATACCAGATGTTTCAAAGATCCACTTTTGGAAATGAAAAGGAACTTGACACTGTTAGGACTCACCCATCAATGAGGACAGATTTTTACTATAAGGACCATGCAACTCAAAAGTGTACTTCCAACCATGGTCTTCAGTACTGAAAAACAAATCACATCATTAAAGAGAGCTACATTCATAGCAGTACAGGTTTAGATTAACTGTGGAATAGAACACTGGGGAAAAGAGCATGTTCAAACCCAAAATGTAAGACGGGAACTGCAGGGTAAGATTTTGTCACTTGGTGCATATTATTCTGAGTGCAGCCTCAGACTTCAAAGTGTGTATCAATACAAAAAAAAAACAAAATATGTTTGAGACTTCTGGATTATAGAACACAGGCTTTCAGAAGCTTCTTTCATGTCATTTCCAACAGAATGTCTTTAATGGATGGTGATTTCCTGTCAATTTAAACACAACACCATAGTCATGAAAACAAAGATTTGAAGTCTGTCCCACATATTCCCTGTCTTCCGAAGTATCCTACCTAATCCCGCGTCACATAAATTTACCTCAAGAAAACTGCCTGTTTTCCCAAATCTCTTTTATGCTTTGTAGATGTTGAAAGAATAGAAGTTTGCTGCACTAAGGAGGAGGTTTAACTGCCTCTCTGAATTCTAGTGAAAGTAGATTTCTGCACTCCCTGGAATAAGTCATCTACCTAGAAGAAGCATACAGAAGAAAACTGGAGCATTCTGTCGACACAGAATACTATGGAATACATGTTTTTTATATTTGAACACTTTGCTTCAAGTATTATTGGTGAGAGTGATCTAACTTGTTCATTTAGAACATTTTATTACACAGCTTAAAGGCTCTACCAATGTGGCAGTGGCTCACCTGAAATGTTTAGGGAGATGGCCTCGAAATTCTTATGAATTCTTAACCACATTGACTGTTCAATTGTGCATTGGCATTGCTGAGAATACAGGTTGCAAGAAAAATGCAAGAGAAACTTTACCTCTCATGGCTTTTAATTATACCCAATACAGGAAATTGTGATTTCAATTCTCCACTACAAAGGAACACTGTGCCTGGTGAGTGTCAGTGAATCACTTTAGAAATGTCAAAGAACCTGCCCCTGTTTTACATTCTGCCTATGTAATGAGAACAGAGTATAAGTTTAAGGACTATGGGTTTCTCCAGGGTACTCCCATGTCTCTTCCCTGGTCCCGAAATATAAAAAGAGACTTCCATTTATGACAGAATTGGTTTTAGTTTCACTGGGTCTAGAACACTTGGGAGAAGAACATGATTCAATCTAAAATGTATGACATAAAACCCAGATTAGGACATCCACACTTCCTATATACCCCTTTAAGTGTGTCTCTGGACATCACAGCATGTATTAGTATCAAGACAAGAACATTCATAAGACTTCCGGTTACAGAATGGAGGCATTCTAAAAAGATTTTCATAGGCAATTCTAGCAGACTGTCTCTAATGGATAGTGATTTCTTATAAGTTGAAACAGGGTATAATAGTAATGAAAAGAAAGTTTTGAAGTCTGTTCAGCATATAGCCTGTCTTCTAAATTTTGCTGTCAAATCCCACTTTGTACAAAATTACCTCCAGAAAACTGCCAGTATCCTAAATCTCTTCTATGTTTTGTAGATGTTGAAAGAGTAGAAGCTCGCTGCACCTGGGGGAATGTAAGTCATAGATCTTTAATTAGACTCTACTTTTGCCTGCTTGTCAGGGAAATTGCCTATGTCAGTGGAGGCAGAAGTCACACATTAGATGCATTGATAATTTAGCCTGAGTGTGCTTTGATGCAGCGAATAGATAGAGGTTGTAACCATAGCTGCCATATTGTTTTATTGTAGGAAAAATGCTGACTCATTATGAGGATACCTCTTCATTGCAAAAAAAAAAAACAGCTGCTTAAGAATTTCTTTATATCAAAGCTCAGACTTAAAATCTGTGAGAGACTGCTTTACCTATATGTAAAAAAAGTTGAGATACTGACATTGAGGAAGTTTCTTCAACGTGTTCAGAAAAGTCTTGTATTAGTCTAATGAGGTGGATGTCACATGGAAATCTTGTATTAAGAATTAGGAAGTCTCACAATACTCACAAGGCTTTCTCATGGGATTCACGTGACCATGAAGAGACTGGCCTGAGGGCAATAGACGAATATCACGTGACATTGGGGTGATGGTGTGATGCTCACTTTTGTGTTACCCTTCTACATTCCTTTGTAAAATTCAGATGAACACAAAGAAAATAAGATTACCTGTGTAAGATAGCCACTTAACAGCACTTCAATAGACAGGTCATGTTTGCACAAGAAGACTTGCTTGAGGAAGCCAGCATAGGCTAACACACACTTGTCATTAGGTAACTGGCTTGAAGTTTTGTCTCTAGTCACACAACCTGCTTGTATTCAATGGGAACAATGGTCACCAATAACCACTCTAAAATTTATAGGCTGAATCTGAAAGATGAAGCTACCTTAAAGCGTTGAGAACTCTAAGCCCCATTATGCTGTATTGTAGCAGAAATGCTGAGTTATTGCGAGCATAATCCTTAACAGTTGTGCTGGGAGATCAACGCTACTCTTGAAGGTGAACCTTAGACTACTACTGTTGAGAAAACATTGCTTAAGGGTCAATGACTCAATGCTAGAATCTTGAAAATATAAGTTTAAGAGATGTTTTGAAAACACTTGTTTGAGGATAGGGGAAGAAAAATAAGGTGTATGTCACCTGAAAATCACATAATAAAAACCAAAAAATTACATGGAGATCAAGTGAATACCTGGAGTGATTCACATGGGTATCAAGAAAGACGCTGCAGCAATCTGCCATCTACCAGGTGACTGACTAGTCTTATTGCTGTGGCTGTAGGTTTTCACCTTACCTCTTACAATGAACAAGGCTTCAGTTTATAAAATGATTTTCACTCAGGTGTACCATATATATGGTGTTGTGTATTCAAAAGTTCACACACTTACCCTAGTCCTGCAGAGGATTGGGTCCTGCACCATGGACTTCCATCAACATTTTTCTGCTAAGAAGGTCTTATAAACCATGTGCCACATCCTCTATCTAAAGATTCATTAAGTTAGGCTAGATTCTGTGTGTCAAGGTCTCTACTCTGCTTCCTGGACATAAAACAATGTTTGGCCAGGCTTTAAAGCTCTCCAATTGAGTACTTACAAAACAGTTCAGGTTTCTAAGAGCCCAAACTATGTTCTCATACCAGAGATAGGCTTGGTGCTATAAGGTATGGTCACCTTTCAATAATTGTATGAAAGGAAAATTGGTGATGTGGAACCAGTTTGTGCTGAATGTACTCTTATAATGACACAGGTTGGTGTCTTCAGCCTAATTATTTTCTAAATCCTTTAAAGGTATGACAGTCTTGGAACCATACACTGAGTCCTCCATTCTTCGTCATTCTAGGAGATGACAGCTTGATTCTGTAGACCAAGGTGTCCATAGTAGTTTCAGGTAGCAGGGGACAGGCTGGATGTTTGTGGGCCTAGGTCTTCAGACAGCATATTGTTACCAACTGGATGATCTTGACCTTGTGGTCCACAATTGAGCTGCTTCCTTTTAGGTGGTCCAGGCTGGGTTCAGATTTCCACAGTCTCCTTTTTATTTTTTCTTACATAAAGAACGCTTTTGCTTTGAGCCAGGACTCGAGGCAACATTTGTTTAGAGAAAACAGGCTAGGAACCTGAGCTTACACCACTGAATTTCAGTCTATGTCAGAAAAAGTGTGAAGAAATGCTGTGGGCTAATTTCTTAGGTCTTTTTTCTGGAAATATGGGTAGTCATTGGAACTGCAAAACAAAAATCAGCACCCTGGTTCCTAATAGGAAATAGAGGTAGGAAACAAGATCCTATTTTTCTAGATAAGAATCAAATTACATTAGGATAGGCTTGCCCTTTGGATTAAGTTCACCAATCTACTAGTTTTCAAAGAGGAAGGATTAGTGCTTTGAGTTCCATTCTCCCTTCTAATTTCTGTGAAGAAAAGATAGACCATGTGCATTGGGCTTCTGTCACCAATTCATATACTCACAAGGGAGGATGATGTAGTGCTCCTTGGTAGTGGCAAGTGCATATCACTGAGAAAATTCACATAGACATGGAGAAGTCATGACTCTGCATAGAGTAGAAGGTGGCCAAGACATCCATCTTATTGTCCTCCAATCAAATGTTGTATCCCACATTACAAATCTAATTAGAAGTCCATGGTAAATGTGCACGGTCAATGATCTTTATTTCACCTCTAGTTTTGTTTCTTTGTTAGAAAAACTACCTTATGTTCTTGGAGGCAACAGTGGTACATTGGTGGTATAGACAATTGAACCTGAGTGTGCTGTGAGGTAGTGACTAAAGAGTGGTGGAAATGATAGCTGCCATATTTCTGTATTGTAGGAAAAAAGCTGAGTCACTATGAGCATACCACTTGATAGAAAAAAGAATGGTTGCCACAGATTTCTCTATACCAAAGCTCAGAGTACAAATTCTGAGATGCACTGGCTTAACCATCAAGAAAAGAAAACGGAGATATTGACATTGAAGTTGTTCCATTATGTGTTCTGAAGAAGGTTATTTTAGCCTAGCAAAAGAAAGTGAGGTGGAAGTGCCTAGAAATCCCGTTGCAAGAATTAGGGAATCTTGAGATACTCACCTCGCTTCACTGTGAGAATCACGTGACTGTGAAGAGAAAGGACTGAGGGCATCACAGGGAGTCACATGATATTAGGTTAATGATGTGGCACTCACTTTTGAGTTACCCTTCTCCATTCATTTGCAAAATTTGAATAACCACTGAGAAAATGATAGTATCTGTATAATATAGCCACCTAACGGCCCTTCAATGGAAAGGTCACATCTTCATGAGAAGGTTCACTTGAGGACCATCACATAGATTAACAGACAATTGTTGTTAGATTACTGGCTTTAAGTTTCATCTGTAGTCAGGCAACCTGCTTAAGTACAATGGAAGCTGCTGTCAGTCATTAACTGCATTGATATTTGTAGGCTGAGTCTACTGGACAAAGCTACTTTAGATTAGTGGTAACTGTAAGCACCTTTTACTGTAGTATAGCAAAAGTGCTGAGTCATTATGAGTATAACTCTGAACTGCTTCTTGTGGGACTCCTGTACTGTTCTTTTATGCAACCATTGGTCACTACAGTTGACAGGGAATTGCTTAAAGGACAATGACTAGATGCAGAATATTTAAAATAAGAGTTTATGAGACGAGTTTTGAAAATACTTGTTTCAATATGGGAAAAGGAATAAGGTAGAAATTACATGAAAATCACTTAGAAATCACTAGGGAATTATGCAGAGATCAAGAAAAGACATGGTGGAATGCACATGAGGATCAAGGAATACCCCTCACTAATCTTGTATCTACAAATTGACCAGTCTTCTTGTTGTGACTGTAGGTTTTCACTTTACTTCGTAGAATGAATCAGGCTTCAGAGCATGAATCATATTGCAAATGAGTTTATCTTACATATGATATTGGCATGGTGTTATAGTTTTACATGTCCACCCAACTTACACCAGTTTCAGCTGAGGACTGCCTTCTAAGCCATGGACTTCCAACGACTTTTCTTTTTTTACCAAGAATGTCCTCTAACCATCTGCTAAGTCCTCTACCTAAAGATTCGTTATATAAAGTGAGGCTAGATTCTGCAGGCTATGGTCTCCACTCTACTTCCTAGAAATAAAACAATACTTGGTTGTGACGCAAAGCTTCTCAGTCGAGATTTTTAAAAAACAGTTCCGGCTTTGGCCAGGTTTCTCAGTGCCCACACTACCTTCTCTTACCAGAAGTAAGACTTGATGCTGAAAGGCATGGTCATCTTTCAATAACTGTCTAGAAAAAAAAATTGGTGACATGGGATCAGGTTGTACTGAATGTACTGATATGATGACATTGGGTTGGTGCCATCGGCCCAATTTCTATTGTAAATTCTTTCAAGAGAGTACATTCTTTGAGGTGTGCACTGAGTCCTCCATTCTTCTCATCCTAGGAGATGACATCTTGGTTCTATAGGCAAAGGTGTGCATAAGAGTTTCAGGTAAAAATAGTTAGGCTGGATGTTTGTGGGCCTAGGTCTTCAGACTGGATATTGTTACCAATTAAATGGTCTTGATTTTGTGGACCTGTGCTTTAACTATGTTTTTTTTTAGGAGGTACAGGCTTGGTTCAGATCTTCATAGTCTCTGTTCTATTTTTTCTTTCATAAAGAATGTTTTTGCTTTGAGACAAGAATTTCAGGCAACATTTGTTCACAGAGAATAGGCTTTGAACTTTGGTTTACGCCACCCTTCCAGTCTATGTCCGAGAAAGTCAGAAGATATGCTGTGGGATAAATTCTCAAATCTACTCTCTGGAAATAGATGTAGAGATTGTAACTGCAACCAAGGACAGCACACTGTGAACCCAATAGGAAATGGAGGCAGGAGACAAGATCCTAAGTTTCGAGATAAGACTCAAATTACATGAGGAGAGACTTGCCCTATGGTTTAAGTTCTCCTGTCTACTAGATTTCAGAAAGGATAGGCTTAGTGCCTTGGTTCCCAGTCTCCTTTCTACTTTTTGTTAGAAAAAGATAGGCCTTGTGCCTTGGGCCAATGTCACTATTCCACGTCCTCACAAGCAAAGATGATATAGTGCTTTTTTTGAAGTGATAAGTGCATATGACTGAGAAAAGTCACATCAACACTGAATAATGATTAGTATACATGGACTCAAAGGTGGCCGAGACAGACTTTGTACTGACCTCCAGTCAAATGTCATGTCACATTACAAATCTTATGCGAGGTCAACAGTATAAGTGGGCAGTCAATGATCTTTAATATGCCTCTACTTTTGTCTGTTTGTCAGGAAAACCACCTAAGTCAGTGGAGGCAGAAGTCACACAATTCTTGGTTCATAATGGAGCCTGAGTGTGCTGTGAAGCAGTGAATGGATAGCGGTTGAAACAGTAGCTGTCATATTGCTTTATTGTAAGAAAAATACTGAATCATTGTGAGGGTATCTTTTCATTGCCAAAAGAATGGCTACTTAAGAATTTCTCTATTTTGCACCACAGACTAAAAATCTGTGAAAGATTGGCTTGAACAATTTGGGGAAAAAAGCTGAGATACTGTCATGAAGGCAGTTTCTTCAAAGTGTTCTGAATAGGCTTGTATAGGCCTAGCAAAGGAAGTGAGGTGGAAGTTGCCTGGAATTCTCTTAGCAAGAATTAGGGAATCTCATGACACTCATGAGGCTTTCCCACGGGATTCACGTGACCAGGAAGAGACTGGCCTGAGGGCAGCACACACAGCACACAGGTTTCTTAGTGTCCGAACTATGTTCTATTACCTGAGGTAAGGCTTCGCGCTATAAAGTATGGTCACTTTTCAATAATTATATAATAGGAAAATTGGTTACATGGAACCAGTTTGTGCTGAATGTACTGTTATGGTGACACAGGTTGGTATCTTCGGCCCAATTTCTAATGTAAATATTTTAAAGTAGGACTGTTGGAACCAAGGATCAAGACCTCAATTCTTCCTCCTGTGAGATGATAGCTTGATTTTTATCAGCCAAGGTGTCCACAATAATTTCAGGTAGCAGAGGTCACACTGGATGTTTGTGGGCCTATGTCTTCAAAATGAATATTTTTACCATTTGGATTATCTTGTCATTGTGGCCCTAAGTTTAACTGCCTCTTTTTATGTGGTCCAGGCTTGGTTCAAATTTCCACAGTCTCCATTCTATTTCTTCTTGTATAATGAAGGCTTTTCTTTGAATCAGGGCTCCAAGAAGCATTTGTTCACAAAAAACAGGCTTGGAACTTGGTCTTATGCCCCCATTTCAGTCTATGTCAGAAATAGTCAAAAAAAATGCTGTGGGCTAATTTCTCCAATCTACTTCCTGGAAATAGGGATAGGATTTGAAACTGCAAAACCAAGGTCAGCACCTTGGTTCCAAATAGAAAAGAAAGGCAAGAAATAAGGTCCTAGGTTTATAGATAAGACTCCAATTACATGTGGACAGGATTGCCCTTTGGATTAAGTTCTCTTATCTACTAGTTTTCAGAGAGGACAGGCTTAGTATATTGGGTCCCAGACTTCCTTCTACTTTTTTGTTAGGAAAGACAGGTCTTATGCCTTGGGCCCATGTAACCAATCCATATCCTAACAAGGGAAGATGATGTAGTGCTCCCTTTGTAGTGACAAATGCATATCACTGAGAAAATTCACATCAGCACTGAGAAGTCATTAGTCTACATGGAGCAGAAGGTGGTGGAGACAGCCTCCAACTGTCCTCTAATCGAATATCGTGTCCACATTACAAATCTCATTTGAAGTCAATGGTATATGCAGGCAGTCAGTGATCTTTACTTCGCCTCTAGTTTTGTCTGTTTGTCAAGAAAACTGCCTTCTGCTTATTGAGGCAACAGTTGCACATTGTCAGCATTGGTAATTGTGCCTGAGTGTGCTGTGAAGCAGTGACTGGATAGTGGTGGAAACAATTGTCTCCTGTGTAGTACAAATGATTAGTCATTGGGTGGATACCACTGATGGCATAAAATGTCTGCCTCAGAATTTCTCTATACGAAACCTCAGACTACAATTTCTGAGAAGGACTGGCTTAACCTTGAAGGAAATAAAGTTAAGATATTGACATTGAGACTGTTCCATCAACATATTCTGAAGAGGTGTATTTTTGCCTAGCAGAGGAAAGTGGGGTAAAAGTAACCTGAAAATCTCGTCACTAGAATTAGGGACTCTCAGGATACTCACGATTCTACCCTGTGAGATTCACATGAGTGTCAAGAGACAGGCCTAAGGGCATCAAAGGGAGTCATGTGATATGGGTTGATTCTATAGCACTCACTTTTGAGTTACTTTTCTCCATTCCTGGGTAAAATTTACATAACCACTGAAAAAATGATAGTGTCTGTGTAACATAGCCAGGTAACAGCCCTTCAATTGAAAGGTCATGTCTATGTGACAAGGTTCACTTGAGGTGGCATAGATTAACAGATAACTGATTTTAGATAACTGGTCATAGGATTCATCTATGGTCAGGCAACCTGCTTGAACAAAATGGAAGTTGCTGTTGAACATTAACTGCATTGATATTTTGAGGCTGAGTCTCCTTGATGAAGCTACTTTAGAGCCAAGGAAATTGTAGGCGCCATTTTCCTGTAGTATAGGGAAAATGCTGAGTCATTGTGAATATAACTCTGAATGGCTTCATGTGGGACACCCGCACTATTTTTTTATGTAGACATTTGGTCACTACTGTAGACAGGAAATTGCTTAAAGGACAATATCTCAAAGCCAAATATTGAAAATAAGAGTTTACGAGACGAGTTTTAAAAACACTTGTTTGAAAATAGGGGATAAGGAATAAGGTAGAAATCACCTGAATATCACTGAGAAATTACTAAGTAATTAGGCAAAGTTCTAGGAAACACCTGGTGGAATTCACATGAGGATCAAAAAATACTCCACACTAATCTGATATCTACCATGTGACCAGTCTTGTTGCTGTGGCCATAGGTTTTCACTTTACTTTGTAGAATAAACCAGGCTTCAGAGCATGAATCAGATTGCAAACAGGTTTACCTTATATATTAGATTGGCGTGGTGTGTTTTTAAACGTCCACCTAAATTACCCCAGTTTTAGTAGAGGACTGCCTCCAAGGCTATGGACTTTCAACGACTTTTCTTTTTCTAACAAGAATGTCTTGTGACTATTTGCCAAGTTCTTTCCCTAAAGACTTATTATGTAAAGTTAGGCTAAATTCTGTGGGCTAAGGTTCAACTCCACTTCATAGATAGAGGAGCAATTGTTGGTGATTCTAAGCACCCCAGTCGATTGTTTTAGGGACAGTCCAGGCTCTGGCCAGGTTGCTTAGTGTCCACACTACCTTTTCTTACCAGATGAAAGGCTTGGTGCTACAAGGTACGGTCACCTTTCAATAATTATCTAAAAGGAAAATTGGTGATGTGGGACCAGGTTGTGCTGAATGTAGTGTTATGATAAATACTTTCAAAAGGAGTACAATATTAGAGGCATGCACCAAGTCCTCCATTTTTTCTCCTCCTAGGAGATGACCACTTGGTTCTATAGGCCCAGGTGTCCACAAGATTTTTAGGTAACAAGGGCCAGGCTCAATGTTTGTGGGCCTATATCTTCAGACTGGACATTGTGAGCAATTGGATGGTCTTGACATTGTGGACCTGGGCTTTAAATGTCTTTTTAGGAGGTCTAGGCTTGGTTCAAATTTCCGCAGTCTTTGTTTTATTTTTTTCATCCCAAAGAGGCTCTTGATTTGCAACAAGGACTTCAGGCAACATTTGTTCAAGAGAACCATCTTGGAACTGTTGGCTTATGCCACCATTTCAGTCTATGATGGAGAAAGTCATAAGAAATGCTCAGGGTCAATTTCTCAAATCTACTTTCTGAAAAAAAGAGGTAGAGATTGTATCTGCATCCAAGGACTGCACACTGGATCCCAATAAAAAATGCAGAAAGAAGACAAGTTCTTAGGTTTCGAGATAAGACACAAAATACATGATGACAGACTTGCCTTGTGGTTTAAGTAATCCTATCTACTAATTTCCATAGAGGATAGGCTTTGTGCCTAGGTTCCCAGTCACCCCTCTACTTTTTGTTAGGAAAAAACAGACCTTGTGCCTTGGGCTCATGTCACCAATCCACATCCTCACAAGGGAAAACTATGTAGTGCTTTTTTGAAGTGATGAGTGCATATAACTGAGAAAATTCACATTAACACTGAGATCTTTAGTATGCACAGAACCGAAGGTAGCCGAGACAGACCTCAAATGGAATGCCAACATTGCAAATCTTATTTGAGGTCAGCAGTATGTTCGGGTAGGCAATGATCTTTAATTTTCCTCTACTTTTGTGTTTGTCAGAAAAACTGCCTACGTCAGTGGAGGTAGAATTTGCTCATTGGCTGCATTCATCATTGAGCCTGAGTGTGCTGTGAGGTAGCAAGTAGATAGTGGTTGAAACCATAGCTGCCATATTGCTTTATTGTAGAAACAATGCTGAGTCATTTTAAGAACACTTCCTCATTGTAAAAAGAACGGCTGCTTAAGAATTTTTCTGTATAAAAACTCAGACTAAATATCTGCGAGAGTCTGGCTTAACCTATATGGGAAAAAAGCTGAGATACTGACATTGAGGCAGTTTCTTCAACTTGTTCTGATAAGGCTTGTATGAGCTTAGCAGAGGTAATGAGGTGAAAGTCGCCTGGAAATATCGTACCAAGAATTAGGAAATCTTGCGATACTCATGAGGTTTTCCCATGGGATTCACGTGACCAGGAAGAGACCGGCCTGGGGGCAACACATGAAAATAATGTAATATTCGGTTAATGGTTTGGAGCTCACATTTGAGTTACCCATCTCTTTTAATTGCTAAAATTTAATAACCGCTGAGAAAATGAGAGCATCTGTTGAACATAGCCATTTAACAGTCCTTCAATCAAAAGTTCATGTCCACATTGGAAGGTTATCTTGAGGTTGCGGTGTAGGATAAGAGCCATTCTTTTAGATCACTGTACTTACGATTCATCTGTGGACAGGAAGCCAGCTCTCAAACATTAACTGCATTGATTATTGGAGACTGAGTCTGCTTGACAAAGCAACTTTCTCTGGCCTCCAACCTGACAGTAGGCAGCCTGAAAATACACAAGGTACAAACAGTGCCCCTCTGCCCCTGCAGGCAGAAAACCCAAAGAGAGAACCTTCTTGCTAGTTCAAATCAAGTTCCAAGGCACCAAATGGTAGAAATAAGAAAGTAACACATTACTATGAGGAAGAAGACACCTGACCGTATAAAAAACTAAGAATGACCAAAACATAAGACCCCAAGGAAGTACTGCTTCTGACAACATTTATCTGTCAATTTAATTTACAAGGAAAAGACAGGAGGAGGCTATTGGCGCCCTCATTCAACCAGATGTTGCCGGCTGCCACAAATCAATGTTTTTCAGAACAGACGCAAACTCATTCCTGAGAAAGCACCAGCCTCTGCTGCTGCTATAAAATAAGTTCCCTCAGAACACACACAAACTCAGCACAGCTGCAGCCTCATAGCCTCATTGCAGTGGTTACATAATTTATGATTGTTAGATTTATCCTGAGTCAAAGACTTTACAAGGGTAAAAAACCATGTGCTTTGAGATGGTACTGGTGCATGAATTTACAGACTTTAACAAAACAATAAACACACCAGACATAGACATAAAAACACACATGATTTTAGAATAAGATTAAGATAATACTGCAAACATTTGGGAAAAGAGATCTTTTCAATGAATAGTATTGAAGAAATTAGGTAGTTCTCTACATAAAAAATAAACTCCATCTCTGTCTCTCTCTCTGGTAACCCCCTACTCCCTTTCAACCTCTCCCCATTCCAGCTGTCTGCCCAAGTCTCACCCCAAAAGTCAGCATCAGTGACTGTATGGCAAGCCTGACCAATAGATTATGTGCAGACTTTCTTCAAACAGAATGACCCAGATTCCACTCAATGCTGCAAGGACTATTTGAATTACTCTATTGTCCAGGACCCTTTGTGTTCATGCTCTTCTGTTCACAAGCCCATTTAGGTGTCGATTTTGGACTCAGAACTCTGTTAGCATCACTCCCGTTTAAATTTGCGTAAAATGAAGATAATTCTTTTCTCTGCCTCACGTGGTAAATGGGAGCAGTAGGTGACATGAGGCATGTGAAGGACCTAAAACAGGAATTATCTGAAATTGAGTTTAGTGCTAGGGGTCTGCATTCTCAATGAAATGTACAGTGGGCAGAGCCTTGAAGGCAGGGAAACTCTCCTGCC
Source organism: Macroglossus sobrinus (assembly GCA_004027375.1). Taxonomy (NCBI): domain Eukaryota; kingdom Metazoa; phylum Chordata; class Mammalia; order Chiroptera; family Pteropodidae; genus Macroglossus; species Macroglossus sobrinus. Next base: position 123,174 of record PVKZ01002000.1, read on the forward strand.
ATCTCGAAAGCATTTCAGTGATAACGCTAGAACGTAATTCCGAAAAACTCTTCTCTGCTGCCATCTAGGGTGCATCCTGAGAGGAACAACTGAGTGGGAGTCATTAGGAATAGTTATTCTCTGCTGCCATATTGTGTGTATTTGGGACTAACACCTGTGTGGAGGTCATCAGGAAAAGCCTTTTCTGCTGCTATCTGGTGTGCATCTTGGGAATAACACCTGCGGGGAAGTAAACAGAAAAATTATTTATCTGCTCTATTTAGTTTGCATGTTGGGAATAATACCTATGATATCACCAGGAAAAGCACTTCTCTGGTGCTACCTAGTGTGCAACTTGGAAATAACAGTATGGTGGAGAGCGCCCGGAAGAGCTGTTCTCTGCTGTCATCTAGTGTGCATCTTGAAAATAACACCTGAGTGGAGATAAGGAAAAGCAAGGCTTTCTAAAGGTTCCTGAGACAATGAAGAATGTGTTGGAGCCTAGGCTGTGCCAAAGATATGCTCACCTGTGTCCTGGAAGCTGCCCACTGGAATGTAGAGCCCTCTGGGTGAAACCTGACGTTGAGTTTGCCACACCCTGAATTGACTGCCTTCTCACCTGGCTCTTATTTGTGTATGCTGCATGCCACCCGCCCCTACTAGGTCTCAAACTTCCCCAGGTCTGTTTTTAAACTAACAGTATAGCTAGGAACTCTCTGTAGGTCACCACATTTGAGAGTAATAGGAGGCAAACAAGATTTTTTTTTTTGTATGTAAAAGAGGCAGCCCAGGAGGACCAGACCAAAAGGAACCCAGGTTGAGAACAGAAAGATTGGTTAAGGAAAAACCACAGAGCATCCTGCAGAAGCCAGACTGCAGACCCCATGCACAGCTGAGGTGGCAGTCTGTGTTGGGATCCCTTGCTCTGGCCTGGGAGCTGATGCTGAAGGAGGCTTGGAGAGACCACTCCAGCAGCTGCATTTTCAGGAGGAGCTCAGCTCCAAGCTTCTCGGGCAGCTTTGTTGGAACAGCCACTCCCTGCACACCTGTGGTAAGTGGACCTGTCCAGAGGGGTGAGGTAGAGTCTGTCAGCTCGGCCCTGGCCAGTGATGTCTAGACCAAGGTTGGGGCCACTCTCAGATGAAGCGGGCTGGCCTACTACAGGCACTTCAGGCACCTAAGGGGCCTACAGGCATCGATGGTAGACTGGGGAAACAGTGAAGGCCCAGCCAAGGTTACTCCCAAGGAGACCCCAAAACCACAGACCATGCACAGTCAGCAACCATGGGCTGGCAGCAGCTCATCATTCCACATCATACATTTTCTGGCTCTTTCTGGCACTGTCTTGCCATCTCCCTCATCCTTTGTACACCTTTGTCCAACTATGTTCAAGGCTTGCTCTTTACATACTGTGACCTCACTCTCTGAGGAGGCTGATCTCCTGTCGATCCCCCAAACTTCTGTCCTCTCCCTTCTCCCTCCCTATCACTTCTTCACTCTGTCGTTCTCATGCCAGGCCAATAAATGGATACCAGCTCTGTGGCAGTGTTCACCCCACTCTTCTCAATCACCAGCTTTGCACTTTCTGTCATCCCTCCCTCACACTCTGTGAATTGCTGTTTCTTTCCACTGCTCTCCAATTATGCTCATTGCCCCATCACACTCCTTTGCTTCATCACATCCTGTCTCCTTCCTCTCTGTCAACCTCTGACCATTTCTTTGGCCCTCGACACTGTGGTCCATCTCTGCCACACTTAGGCCCGCCTGGTCTTGGGTGATCCATTATCACCAGCCCTCCTGCAGTCTTCGGCCCTTCATGTCATCTCTGCTGCTGCCATGGTGGCTCCCCTGTCACTATGGTGGAGCAGCTTCCACTCTCTTCATGCTCCACTCTGCTGTCTGGCCCCTCAGGTTTTCTGAGGTCTGTCCTCCAGGGGCCCAAGCCAGGTAGCTAGGTACATAGAGCTGGGTACCTTGGGAGGCAGCACCTCATGTCCCAGGTAGATGTTGAGGTACAGGCTCCTCACCGGGGAGGCAGGCATCCTTGTCTTTCTGGGAGATGTGATGTCATTAGGTAGCTCTGAGAGCCCTCGTGTTTCTATTTGGTGTTCACAGCATTTGCCCACATTTGCTTTATAGTATTTTCTATGAAAAACACTGAACCTTTTGGAGCGATTGTCCAGTGAATTTTTCGAGCTCATCTTTTGTCTTTTTTTTTTTTTTTTACTTGGAGAATGGTGCAGCATTTGCCTTGTAGCTGGTGTTTCTCTTATTTTCTAAGAAGGCAGATTTATCAAACAGTCTTTTCTGTGTGGCTTTTCAATTTATGTCATACTTGGGAAGCTCTTCCTTATTTTGATTACACACACACACATATTTTTTTCTTCTACCATACTTATTTTTTTAATTAATGATCTAGTTGGAATGTGTGTGTGTGGGTGGGTAAGAGAGAGAGAGAGACAGAGAGAGAGACAAAGAGAGAGAAATGGTGTTTATTTTTTATATAGAGAACTACCTAATTTCTTCAATACTATTCATTGAAAAGATCTCTTTTCCCAAGTGTTTGCAGTATTATCTTAATCTTATTCTAAAATCATGTGTGTTTTTATGTCTATGTCTGGTGTGTTTATTGTTTTGTTAAAGTCTGTAAATTCATGCACCAGTACCATCTCAAAGCACATGGTTTTTTACCCTTGTAAAGTCTTTGACTCAGGATAAATCTAACAATCATAAATTATGTAACCACTGCAATGAGGCTATGAGGCTGCAGCTGTTCTGTGGGACCCTGGTTTACAGCAGCATCCGTGGCTGCAGCTGTGCTGAGTTTGTGTGTGTTCTGAGGGAATTTATTTTATAGCAGCAGCAGAGGCTGGTGCTTTCTCAGGAATGAGTTTGCGTCTGTTCTGAAAAACATTGGGTTGTGGCAGCGGTAACAGCTGCCATCACGATGCCACACCCATCCCTGGTCCACGTCTGCTCTAGAGAACTTGCTTTGCGGCTGTGGAGGAAGCTTCCCTACTGCTGTTGCACTGTGCCATGAGACACATCTGTTCTCAGATACCCTGGTTTATGACAGCAGCAGCTATTGCCCCACTGTTGCTACTTTTAGACCTGAGGCTGAGTCTCTTGTGAGGGAACTTGCTTCATGACCAGTGTTGCGGCAGCCATATCTGTTGAGAGGAAACTTGTTTTAAGGTGGCAGCTGTGGCGCCCACATATGTTGTGAGGGAGCTTGTTTAAGGCAGTGGCTGTGATCATGAAAGTCACCTGGGAATCACACAGCACTCACACAGTTACCACGTGGGAATGGTGTGGCGGTCATAATGGGATCACGTGTATATCAGGATAAAGTTATTTCCTTGGATGTTAGCACCTAAAGAAGGTTCTCAAGACCTAGAGAAGACAGTTCTGGTCGATAGAAGATTTACATCTGCGAGGTCCAGAGAAAGCATGTAAACTTTTTAAACAAAAGATTCTTGGGCAGATTTGCCAATTATCGGGGGCCTAAGGCAATCACTATTTAACTGGTTTTCTCTTTCTGAGTGTAGGGCAGTACTTTTTCTAATGTCCTGAATTTTTACAGTATCAGCATAATCCTGAAGTGGACAAGGAGCTTTGGGATTCATCACAGGATAGGTGTGCTTTGTAGTTGTCCAGGATCTGCATTGCTGTCTCTGTGTAGATGAGATTTAATAAAACAAGGACTGTTGTTTTTAGGTATTCAAAGAACATCAAGGTCTGTCCTGCTCATCCAACTACATCATCTTGAATTTGCTTCTTTATATCAAGGAGCAAAATTCCAACTAAAGTGGAAGTCAAAAAGATCCTATGCCTTAAATAGAGTTGTGTGCCTTGAGAGTATGGAATCTGGGAGCCTTCCACAAAGGTTTCCATATGTTTTCCTCCTCTTGGAGCACTTAGTTCCATTTTGGCCCAGCTAGCCTTTGGAAAAGAACCCTCAAAATATAGCTCCTATCTGGCCCTAAATATCAGCCTCCAGTTGGACTGAATGCTAACCATCAGCAGAGGGTCTGGCCATTTTTAATCTGGCCATTTGTGATCTTGGTAAGGATTTGCTCCAGCGGCACATCTGGAAGATTACATAACTAGTATGATGTGGGTGGGTGGGTTGATGATATAAATAGGTTATGTTTTTCATTCTAAGTCTGATTTCTGTACTTTCATTTTGTTAAGGGTGTGTTTCTTAGGCTAGCCACAATACTCCTCTGTCTTTTAATCTGATCCTCCCAAAGGCACCAATGGGATATTTGTTTTAGGGCAAAAGCCCTTCAAAAAAATCCTTGCAAATATCTTCATATCAGATATTAGGCAATGGCAACCAGTAAATTCTCCTGGAAATATTAAACCCTTTGCTTTCTCCAAAGGATCTTCAAAGGTATACCTCTTCTGAATGTGACTCAAAACTTTATACTTTAGCAAGAAACAGACAAACAAAATGTCCCTAAAGAGGCTCAAATGATATAGCCCCCACGTTTCACAGTCACTTCCAAAGAAGGTCAAAGAAATAAAGATTTAGACAAACTCCTGAGAGCTGGCAGCCTCAGAAGGTAGAACATCAGCTGCCTGTGGGGTGCAATCCACATCTCTGGCCAACCAACTACAAATTCTCTGGCCTCCAACCTAATAGTTGGCAGCTTGAAAACACATGAGGTACAGCCAGTGTCTCCCTGCCACTGCAGGTGGAAGGCCAAAAGAGAGAACCCCATTGCTAGTTCCAAGTCAAATTGCAAGACGCCAAATGGCAGAAATAAGAAAGTAACATTCAACTGTGAGGAAAAGGACACCTGACCGTATGAAAAACTGAGAGTGACCAAAACATAATGCCCAAGGAAGTACTGCCTCCGAGTGCATGTATCTGTCAATCTAAATTCTGCAAGGAAAGACAAGGGGAGGCTGTTGGTGCCCTCATTTGACCAGATTCAGAGCAGAAATCTGGGAGGCTGACTTGGTCGAAATTTGTACCTTTCTGTAGTTTCTTCCAACTTTGGTTAGCTGAAATCTCAGTGAGAGTCTAGATTGACAGAAGGCAGAACAGGTATTGCCTGCGGATAAAGGAGGTACGGGAGAGACTAGGGGGAGGGATTCTAATGAGGTGCGAGAGATGCTGGCTGTGTTCACCATCTCGATGATGGCGATAGTTTCACAGCTATTTTCACGTGTCAAAACTTATATTGCTCAATTGAAATATTGAGAGTTTGTTATATGTCAGTTATACCTCAAAAAAGCTGTTTTTAACAAGTAACTACTTATACAGGCCACACATGGATGAATCTTTCAAATATCATGCTGAGTGAAAGAAGCCAGATATAAAGGAATATGTGCTCTATGATTCCATTTCCATAAAATTCTAGAACAGGAAACACTCTTCTCTGCTAAAAAGTAAGAGGAAGAGGAAGAGAAGAAGTGGGGAGGGGATGTGGAGTGTGTGGACAGGGATTGACCAAGAAGGGGCATGAAGGGAAGACAATGTTCTTGATAGCAGTGTGGGTTATGTGGGTATGTTCACTTCTCACGCTGTATAATATGAAAACTCCAGGTCACTATACACTGAATGCTAATTTGTTTGGGGTGAAATGTCCCAATATCAACAACTTACATTAAAATACACTTTTAAAAAAAAAAGGATGAATTGATGGATGAATGGAGGGAAGCATGGATAAATGAAGTGACATGTGATCAAGAAACACAACCAAATGTGAATTCTAGAATATAGACAGTTGGTTATAGGGGCTTCATTCTATAATTCTTTCTTCTATATGTTTGAAAGTTTTTATAATAACATGTTGAAGGAAACAAAAAACAACTATCTGTGCATCTCTGTCCACACATCTATAACTATGTACAAAGGGAGCAGTCTATATGGACATGTTGAAAGTTTTTAGCTGTAGTTATTGCTGGGGAAGGGAGTTTGGGGAAGAGAGAAGATGGAACTTTTACTTCTATATGTTTCAATTTCTTACAATGAGAATATATGCACGTAACAGTGTGTTATCTTTTTAAGAGTACATTTATCATGGGCTCCTCCTACAAACACACCACACAGACGTCAATGCCATCTAGAGCAAACCTAGGGCCTGCAGGATGCAGCACTCACTCCAAGGTAGCCTGAGGCAGCGAGAGATCAGGAACAAGAACTGTGTAGGTAAAGAGGCCTTGGTTGAAAAGCCTCAGTGAGTTTATCTCATGTCTCCTGATGCAGCTTCTCCACGGGTAACTGGAGTTAGCCTTTAACACCAGCATTCCTTCTCTGTTATTCATGTGGCGTGAGTAACTCGGCCTGGCTCTCCAGAGCTCTGGTCCACATCTCCCACTCTCCCCCTGTACCACTCTGGCTGGATATCCACACTGAGCATTTTCTCTCTGCTCCCCACTGCAGGTCTACTTCACCAGGTCAGAAGGTCGAGCCCCGCTGTCACCTCACCGAGTGACAAAGAGGGAACAGAGGCTGGGAAACTGTGTTTTTTACAATGGTAAGTAAGGTCTCTCTGAAAAGTTTAATCGAGCTTGGATATGAAGGTTGATGAGAAAAAGCTGATCAGGCTAACAATAAGCTGGATTAATGGATGAATACAGGGATGAGCACATAGACAGGATAAATGCTACACTCCCTGTTGTGCAGGGGGAAGCACTAGGCAAATTTCTATGACCTGCTATGGGAAAACGTTACCAAATCAGAAAACTCACTGTTTTAAAGCCACTGGTGGGGGCTTTAATTAAAGCCCACCTTCCTGACCCTGCTGTTTCTTGGTATTTTCTCTGAAAGAGTGAGTTGGGTGCATTCAGGATTCTCTCTGCCACCCATGGCCACTGGGAGGTGCCAAGCGGAAAGGAACAGGTCACTCAGCAGACATAAAAAGGCTTTTCTCTACTAGGGACAGGTTATGCAGATGCGTTATGCAAATTCTCAGGTACATATTTTTGCATGTGAGCTATATATTCTTGAGTTAATTTTCATAAAATACCTCATCAGATTTCCTTTTATTTTTTTGAGCAATTGTTTCCTGAAGCCACAAAAGACACAACAGAATAGAATTAAATTTGGATTTAAGTATGAAAAGGCTGGAAAGAGTGGGCCCGCAGCTTACTCTGAAAACCATGCTATTACGATGTTCTTTATTTTAAATCCCAATGAAAACTGAGTTTTACCCTTAGAGAAACATTTTCCTTTAAATTTTATATTTTTTTTTTGCTTCAATTGGCTTCTGAAATAATTTTTGAGTTCTCAAGAACTTAATACATTCTTAATGTCTGCCTTTCCCTCCCTAAATAGTATCTGCTTCAAATGTAAAACTTCTTTTTTAGTGATGAATATAACTAACTTCTCAGAATGAAGTGAGTCCCCAAATGTGGACTCTCCCAACGTCTACTACCACAGGGATATATCAATTCCAGGTGGTGTCTCTCCAGGGAGTTGACTTTTCAGTGCTCAAGTTTTAACACCTGTAAGTTTGCATGGACTCTGTGCTCCTTTTGAGCTGAGTTAATGTCCTATGGCTTTCCACATCATCCCTTCTGTGGCTACACTATCCCTTTCTTCGAGTGTGGCTTGCTACCAAAAATATAGAAAACACACCTGAATTTTCTCCCAGGAGTTGCATCATGATTGCATTTTCCCTTCTTAGTCTTTAGATTTCTAATTTATGTTATGGTTCTTTGTTCCAGAGGTAGAATATTTTTTAGCAACATTTGCTGTTACTGCTGTAAATACAGATTCAATTTCTGTAAACTCTGATCGCAGAGAGTAAAGAGAACCTAATTTGTGTGGTATGATTTGTTAATAAAGAAATGAGATAGATTAAGAATAAGAAGAAGGAGGAGGAGAAAGATGGTCTCTGCTCCTGGTTCTGGGCACAGGGTCCTAAAACCTTTGTGCTTTCCTGAGAAAAAGAAGAGAGAGTTGCATCTGTTACTTTGAATAAGCGCTTTTCAAACACACTTGAGCTGATGCTTATGAGGTGACTCTGGGAGCATGAGGGCTGATCGACAGGGGAACCAACCATGCAATTAGAGGATCAGAACTTTCATCCCCGCCCCCAGACCTCCAGAGAGAACAGACAGGCTGGAGAGTGAGTTCAATGCCAATTGCTAACGATTTTATCAGTCATACCTAGAGAATGGAACCTCCATAAACCCCCTAAACTATGGGGTCCCGAGACTGTCTGGATGCTGAACACATCAAGGAGCTGGGCAGAGGAGATGCCCAGAGAGCACATGGAAGCACCTCAACCCTTTCCAAACACCCAACCCCATGCACCTCTTCCCTTCGGCTGTTCCTGATTTGTATTCTTTGTCATTGATGGTTATAATAAGTAAGCTGCCCTCCTGAGTTACATGAGTCACTCTAGCAAATGACCAAACATGAGGAGGGGCACATGGGAATCCCGACTGACAGCCAAGCTTTCAAAGGTACCAGTGGCCCAGACTAGCGATTGGACTCTGATGTGGGGGTGGGACGGCCGCGGTCTTCTGGGGTCTGCACCACTCTGGGCAAGTAGTGATATGAGAGTGGTGAAAGGGACAATTTTTCTTTCGGTTATTACCCTTTAGACTGCCAAACTTTGATGCCATCTCAGCAATGGTTCCTACATTTCATTCAATGATGGTCACCACAATAGTCTCCAAGTGTGGAATTCAAACTAGCAGGCATCCTCACCTGTGGATATTTCACCCACGTACTTGCACTTACAGGGCCATTTAGAGAAGCAAAGTCTTCATCATAATAAAATATTTACTAACAAACGTATTACTATTTCTCCTTATAAAATCAATTGCCACTTATAAAATTGGTCCCTACTCAAAGCTCATACCCTGCTGAACCCCAAAACACCATTCCCCATACGTGGCACCAACGGCCAGTCAGTTTCCAGCTGCTCTCAGATTTCTGCCACGTACTTTGGTTTTGCTGTGAAACTGTGGGTCTTGCTCAGGATGCAAGACTTTATGAATAAACAGAAGTGACGCTCGGGTCTCACTCAATCTCCACATGAAGCCACTGACATGCGAGATTGGCAGAGAAGAAAGTCAATGCTGATGAACCAGTAGGAACTTCAAAACAGAATGGTTGAGAAAATAATTAACAATTTGTATTAAAAGTAAAGAGTTGGCTTAGATAAGCTCCGAGTATAGAGTGAGTACCAGTACCACAAATGGCTTGTGCTTTCCTATTAGCCATCCGACTGAAGCATCCAGAAGGATGAACAGCATGGTGAATGATGGGATAATTCCTTTACCACTTAGTCCAATTAGCTTGAGTAGTAGCTACATGTACCGAGGTACAAATAAAATGGAAATATTGCCCCACACATACCAAAAAGGGTATGCTTGTCTATCAATAGATTGAAAAGGTCTTGAGCAATAAGATGAGGCCTAAATAGTTTTGGACCTTCCAATGGAACCACTATCAATCAGATGTCAAATGAACGATGCTTTATCTTGATATCGTGTAGTTTTTCAAGGAGATTGTGCAAAAAATCAGCCTTTGTTTATTCTGCACCCATTTTAAAAACCTGCAAATGGTTGTGAACACATTCAAAAATGTGTTAAATGTGAGATAAAGTAGATTTCTTTTCTTAATTTTTGTTTTCATTCTTCAAACAAAATCTGGATCAAGCATTTTCTGGGAATTTTTTATTCTTTTATAACGACAGCTCCTGCTTCATATGAAGTCACTCGTTTCCGTTTCTTTTTACTTTTTCTTAGGAAAATACAGATATTCAGAGAAATAGAGATAATATGTCAGAATTCTCTGATACTGGGTAGTTAGGTTTAAAAGCTGTCATGCTCTTGCTACATTTACATCATCAATTTACTTTTGCTAAAGTATTTAAAGGTAAATCATAGACCTCATAGCAGGTTACCCTTGAGACTCTAATGCAGCCCTAAAAAATAAAAGACTTTTTCTACACACTCACAAACTATTATCATACTTAACAAAATTAACAATAACTCTGTAATATCTCATAGCTAGTTTATGTTCAAAATTCCCCAACTGACAAAACCCAGTCCTTCCCAGCAGGTAATTCTGATCTCATCAGATTGCCTCCTCAGCCAAGTCCAGGGGAAGCTGCCCCTTCTGGAAGGGTCTTGCTGTTGACTATGAGTGCTGTTTCACTTTTCCTTGTTTTCCTCTACTTCCTGTAACCTCAACAATAGGTCTAAAGCCGTGTTGTTCAACACAAGAGCCATTGACCAAATAGAGCTATTTTAATTTCGATTCATTTAATTACAATAAAGATTCTATTTCTCAGGCTCATGAGCCACATTGTAGGTGCTCGGTGGCCACCTGTGGCTGGTGACCCCAAAGAGGAGAGCACAGTCCTAGAACATTCCCACTACTTTAGAGGGTCTATGAGACAGTGCTCAGTAGTGGATGGTGTGTGCTTCATAGTGCACTGTTCAGAAAAGTGTTTTGACTTTAATTGGCTGTTCCTGACAACGGGGTACCAACCTGTCCTGATAGTAAGGATCTGTTAGATTATAACATAACAACCACAATGTGAACTTTGTGCACAAGAGATAAAACTAGTAAAGCCCCAGACATTTTCAGCTGATGGGCCAACTCGGTTACCATCGAGGCCGGCAGGATCTGTCTCTGGGAACTGTTCTGGGTTCAGACAAACCACTGAACCACCCCAGGGTACTGTGTAGCTCAATTTCTAGACCATGGCAAGGAGAAGTGAGCAATCTGCACCTGCAGCACGCAGACCAGACCAAGTGTCCTGTGATGGCAAAGCAAAGGGATGTTTGGAAGCAAGAAGGTGACAAGATTAGCCCTGAGTTTTGGGAATTCCATGGGCTGATGTGCCAGGGACAGATAGAGACAGTGCAGCACCTACACACAAGGAGACATCCTGGAGGGTGACTGCAAACCAGATGACACTGGGCATGGAAGGGCAGGCCAGATTTGAGAGATGGGATCTAAGCAATGTGGTGAGAATCCTCCAAAAGATCAGAAAGAAAAGTAAGAGTGACAGGTGATGGACAGAGTGTGGAACCACACTCAGGGAAAGGCAGCAGACAGAAAACCCCAAGGCAAAAGAAACTGTGCCTGAGCAGTGAGAAGATAGGAACTAGGGTATAAACCACACAGCAGGCAATTATAGAAAACATTTGGGCGGGAGGAAGGGGCAGAGGAAGGATTGCAATACAGGTTTGGGAGAGAGACTTTTTTATAGAACACTTTAGGCACAGGGATAATTAGAGGAAATAATGTGACAGATATGTAAGATGTCTTCTAAATCTGATTATTCAGACCTAAAGTAATCACATACATCCTCTTCACCAAATCACCTCTTACCAAGTTCTCTCCAAAGCTGATCTCACAGAAAGTAAAAATTAAAAGAACTTGAAATTGCAGTTTGTTGCTAGGAGATTATTACCTGCACATTCAATTGCCTACCCTATCAGAAATACATATTTTATAATGCCCTATTTATAATTCTGAATGAAATAGAAGTCATAGATCAAAAACTACCAACACCCAAAATTTCAAAAAGAAAATAATATAGTGCCCTATTTATAAGATAAGAGAAATAAGTTCATAATATGTACTTCTAAATGTAAATGAGGCATAACTAACATGAAAAAAAATGTAACCTGACATTTCTACCTTTATTGTGACAGCACAGACATTGTCTTAACATCTCAAATACAAAAATCACACAATTCTGGGTGACCAGTTGCTCTGAACTGGTTAATAACTGTAGGTTCTGAACAAATTAATTTCATTGCATTCTGGGAAAATTCAGAGTACATTTATGGCAGTCATCATACTGCTCAAAAATATTCCCATTTCTCCTTTTCCCAGACACTAGTAAAACTGAACTTTCTAATCTCCTTGAAGTTAGAGGTGGCATGCGACTTTCCCCAGTCAATGAAATGTGTATAAGCAAAGTCTGTCACTTTAGGGCGGGGGCATTTAATGTGAGGCAAAACTGCTCCATGCGATGGGACCTCCAAAAGCCCAGATCCCCCTCTGAAGCATGATGAAAAAGAAATGTCTGTTATGTTCAGCCACTGAGGTTTGGACTTATTTGTACCTGAAGCATAACCTAGCCTGATACAGTAACAAAACATTTTTTCCCCAAAAAGTATTTTGTTATGAAATTGGAATTAGACTCCAGACTCTGATCATTATAAACAAGCTTTTCACTCACATGACTGTCCATTGGCATCGTAGAGTCCCGAAGGATCCTGGGCAGTTGCTTGTCATTTCTATCACCTCTGTCCTCCCCACTCCTCGGTCACTGTGATAACTCAAACACCACCCTCATCAATTCTCCATTTACATCCCACTGCACTTTAAACAGCTGGCCTCCACGGACTAGACAGGTCATAAAAAGCAGTGAGTGGGATAGGACCAAGATGCCTAAAGAACCTGGGCTTCTAAAGGGGTGACTGCCAACGACCTCACCAGTTTGTTGCCATGAGGATGTACACTCTGAGTTGACAAATCTTTCAAGAAAAGGCCAATATCCATATTTCCATGTCCAATCTTTTGATGTATTCATATCTGCAATAACTTAAAATGTTTGAATTTAAAATTTAAGCATTCTCGGAGTCAAATCGAATGGTTCTGCTTGTTTGAGGAAGCCACCATGCACCATTTTGCAAATAATGCAATGCTAGTGAAACTTGAGCTTCTACTTTGCAAAATTCTCCTTTATTCCAAGTGACAAAACATATCATAACACCTTATAAGTAGAGAAGCCGCATGGTTGTGTAACAGCTATGGCAATTGCTACCATCTACTCTGTGCTCCTTGCTGCAAAGTCTAATTTAATAATGAGGTAGGTTCTGTCATTGCCCCATTTAATGAATAGCAGAGTCTAACCTTCTGGATTCCAAGCCACCACAGTGTGCTCTTTCCTGCCTCTTCTGTCTCAGAATTTCCTTAAACATCCTTCATGGGGCTGGTTCTGAAGACCACTGCAGAAAAATTATGAAGTCGAAGAGTAAAATATGAAATAAAAATGAAGACAAGGAACCAGTGGCCAAGAAAAACGCTGAGGCCCTAGGGTCTGTGACCAGGCTGCACGGCCACCCAGCTGTGACTGTGACCTGGGAGACTAACTCCCTGGAACCAGGCCTCCTTCCTCTGGTAACAACACAATGCCTCTCAGGCGAGGACTGGTGGCTTCCTGAGCCTGCTTAGAGTGAACAAAAGGAGAGAGGCAAAGATGAGGAAGGATGTGGTGAACAGAAAAAAGGACATGCAGGGCATCGGAGCTCACACCTGCCAGCCCAGGACAAGTGAAGCTGCCCAGATACCCATGGGGGAGATGGCTGCCAGGAGGGGCCCGGGCGATAGCTGGGGCCATTGGAGCAGAAGCCCTAAGAAGGTCTCCAGGTCGCCAACTGGATCCATGCTGGGCAGGTGAGCTGCAGAGCTGGGAGCCACGGAGGATGCCCCACATGGAGGTAGGTCAGGCGGGAGCACTCTGCCTGCTGCCCATGGTCCCATGGTGGTTGGCTGTGGAGCCCTGAGGAGGGAAGGTGGGTGAGACCCCGTTAGAAGAGTTGTAAAAAACCCATGCATCCATGGGCCTGACTCTCCTCTGTTTACTCTGCACCGGGCAGGGGATGCCAGATGATACATGGGGTGGGATCGTGACTCCCACTCATGTTCCCCAGACAGCATCCTATTACTCCTTGGTGCACCTTAAGGAAATATGCGAGTTTGAGCTAAGGTTATCTGTTTGAACTTTAAAAGTGCCTAAGTGAATGTGGGACTGTTCTCTGCTGTCAATCTCAAAAGGCCAACTGGACTCACGATCTGCCCAGGTGACAATGAGTCCACAGGTCCAAGGAGTCAAGGCGCCAAGGGGTCCAGACTTCAGGAGGTGTGCAGTGGTATGCCCGCAGGAGACCTTGCCTTGTTCTGGACACAGCAGTAGAGTATTTTCTGGCCTGTAAACGGGGACTTTTTGAATCACTCAATAATCTCCTATAATCCTTTTCAGCCCCTGTCGTCTAGAATAGTTTCAGCACATTAGTGAGAAGCATGAAAACATTAATTTGTGACTCCGTGGCCCACATGTGGCGTATGGCCATGTATTGCATAGCACACTGAGAGCACTTTCTTCTCCAAGGAAGGTGCTGTGGGGCAGAGTTGACTGAAGACTGGAGCGCTGTTTAAGAAGCAATAGTAAGAATGCCCTGGAGGTTTCTTGGTTCTGTTCTGTCCACTGGACAGTTTGCTACAGAAGTCATCGCTGACACTGGAACTGTGAATTGTGATGATTCTGGTGTTTAGGAAAGATTAATGAGTAAAGTATAGAATCTGACTTCTTTTAAGGTTCTGGCAATGGAAAGTAGGATGAGAAGGTAATGAAGGAGCCTGTTCAACCCAGGATCTGCTTCATACTAGCTCCCCACTTTTTTACAGGTCAGTGGATGTCTGTGTACCCACCTACTGGTGGTCAGTCTCCAGAATCAGGCTTGGGGCCTTGGAGAAGCCTCTTAGATGGTTCTGTTATGGGCACAGGAGTCCTCACCCCACTTGGCATAGAAATCAAGAGAGTGGGTGAAACAGTTCTGCAGAGAGAAAATTTTATTAAAGTGAAATCTTGACGCACCAAAGAAGGAGAAAGTTGTGGTTCCCAAGGATCACAGGTCCAGTGGTTTTATGAGCTTTTGGGATTATGGGTCACCCCCCACTTCACTTTCTTCTTTTCTTCCCCAAAGCATGGGTTCTGCACTGTGCCTGAGCAGAGTTCCTATATGCTACTTTATGCCTCGCGTGTCTCCTGAGCTTCTTGATTATCCCCCTCAGAGGTGTATTTTACTGTGATGGTGAGGAAAGTTAACTAGAGTTGACTCTTCACCCATGCGCAGGTGTGACTATAGGGGCTTTCTTGGGGCTGGTCCTCTCTCCTGTGTTTGTGGTTCTATCTGCTCACTGTTCCTTATTGGTGGAAGGAGGTGGCACAAGGTTGTTATCCCAACCGCAGGTTCCAACTAGGTGACTACCGATCACAATTCCATTTACATGCACTCTCCATCCCCATTATCACCTAGCTCACAATAACTATTAATCTATTTCATCTCTATAGATGAGCATTTTATAAAAATTTCTTATAAGTGGAATATTACTTTATGTGTTCTTTTGGGTGTAGTTTCTTTACGTTAGCTTCTTATTTTGAGGTGCATTCTTTGTACAATGCACCATTTCTTCATTCTCTTCATTGGTGAATGATATTCGATTGTATGAATATACACATTTTTTCACTATGTCATGAGTATTTAGGTTTATTCACTTTTGGCTATTATAAGTTAAGTATTACCATGAGCATCAGCCTATGGGTTTTGACTGGCCATATGTCCTGGGGTGGAAAGTGTAGAAACCTGGGTGTGCAATTTTTAGGTCATAGCATATATCCATATATAATATTCCAAAAAAAATGCCAGATGCATCACATTTTTACAATTCCACCTGCAATGAGGCTTTTATAGTCTCTACATTGTTCTCAATATTCATTATTATCTCTTTTATATAATCCTCTTTGGGAGTCAATGATTATCTCCTTGTGGTTTTAATTTGCATTTCTATAATAACAAAGAATATTGAGCACATTTTACATACTTATTGCGCCTTCTGTACCTTCTTTGAGAAATGTCAGGTGCCTGCTCACTTATTTTTAAATCGTTCATTTTTTATTATTAACTTCCAAGTGTTCTTTATATATTGTAGATAAATCATTCAAAATAAATATATAACTAGAAATATTTTTTTCATTAAGCAACACTCACCTTTTTATTTTCTCTGCTACTGTTTGAAAAACATAGGTTTTTAAGTTTAAAGAGCAATTTATTTCATTTTTTAAAATTGTTGATACTGTTTTTGGTGTAGTCCAAGAAACCATTACCTAATCAAAAGTCACAAAAATTATTCCAATGTTTCTCAATAAATTTATACTTTAAAAAATCTATTTATTTTAATTAGTTTCAAGTATACAGTACATTGGTTATACATCCATATAGTTTGTAAAATGATTCCCCCAATTGCTCCCTCCCTCCCCTGACCCTCCACCTAGCCAATGTATTAATGCTAATTGCATTCCCTATGCCGTGCTCCCATCCCAGTGACCATCCATCAGCTACTCATTTGTACTTCTTTAACCCTTCATCCCATTCTCCCAGCCCCCCCAAACTCCCCTGACCTTTGCCTGGCACCAAATTGTCCATTATATTTGTGTGTGTGTTTTATTGGTTTGTTCTTTTTATTCCTTAGATTCTACATATAAGTGAAATCATATAGTGTTTATATTTTCCTGTCTGACTTAAATACCTTCTAGGTCCATCAAAGCAATATCTTTTTCCATCCCCTTCCTCTTCATATATAGGGGTCTTATTTTCTTATCTTTTCAGCCACTCTATCTTTTGGTTGAAGCACTTAATTCTTTTCCATTTAAGGTACTTATTGATAGGAATGCAGTTGTTACAACTTTTACAATTTTCATGTCCATTTTCTTATTTTTTATTTCTTTGTTGAAGTTCTCAACACTTCTCAAAAGTTCCTTGAGCATCTTTATAAGCAGTGTTTGGAACTCTGTGTCTGTTAGATTACTTGACTTCATTATGTCTGGATCTCTGTTCTCTTTTCTCATGTGGCCTCTGCTTCTTTGTCTTCCCATTTTGGCTGTCTTTCCATGTCTGTTTCCATGTAGTAGGCAAAGCTCCTAAGTTTCCTGGTCTTATTACTATGGATTTGTGAAGTAGGTATCTGTCCAGTGGCACAGTCCTGAGAGGGGTTCAGCTGCAGGCCAAATTTAGCCCAAGCTTCTACCCTCCCCCTGTTAAGATTCAGCAAGCAATTCACAGATGCTGTGCTTATAGTCGCCTCAAAGGGCCACACCAGAAACTGAGGCCAGCTGGCTCTAATGTGAGTCTAGGCACTGCTCAGAAAGGAGCACCTGACTTGCTGAGTATATATCTGGATGTATCTTGGGTGGGGCCATGAGTTGGGGTAGGTGGGGTTTCAGGGAACAACTTCTGTTATCCAGTTTGATGATGTCACAGCTATGGCAGCATTGTATCCAGTACACTAGTAGAGAGGAAGACTCATCAGGGACCAGTGGATACCATCGGTACCCCTGCATCTGTGAATCTCACCTCAGCCCTCACTCTGACGATATCTCCCTATAAGTCCCTGCTGTCTCCTGCATGCAGCCGAATCAGCACTGGTGCTCAAAGCCAGCAGATCTGCTACTGCAAAAATCCACTCCTGGACGCTGACTATTTAAGAGGCTTCTGCCGCTGATGCTGATGCTGCTACAGCCACCATCTCACTCAGCTGCTCGAGACCAGGTAGCCCCGCGTCCTCGTCCAGTCCTACCTTCTGCCATTACAGGGTGATTTCTTAGATTTCTCCCTAGTTGTATGGCTTGTTTATTCCAGGTGATTTTTCCTTGCATCTGCTCCTTGTTTCCATCATAACTTTGATTTGGTCACCAGAGGGATGAACAGAGCCTCTATCATCTACGCCTTTTTTCCTCCAATAAATTCATAGTTTTAGCTTTTACATTTGTGTGTCATTTTGAATTTTTTTGTATTATTTGAGTTAGGTGACTAGTTTCATCATTTTGTATATATGAATATTCAATATTCACATCACCATTTGTTGAAAGGATAGTTTTTTTAAGTTGAACTTTTTAACACCTCTGGTGAAATCAATTTTAATGAAGTGTTTATTGCAGGACCTGAAATCTACCTCATTTCAGGTAGTCTTAATTATAATACCATCTTAATTATAATACCATAGAAGTAAAATTTGATGTACATGATTGTGAGTCATGCCATATTATTTTTAAAGATTACACTGCACGTGCAGTTTGATTTAAATTTACATATCCAATTTAAGATAAGCTTGTCAATGTTTCTAAAAAATCTTTTGGTAATTTAAAAAACTGCATTAAATTTGTAGATCAATTTGTGATGTATTTTGGTCTTATCCATATTGACATTAATATTGAATTTTTGATGACACATTAATTCAAATGTTTTTCACTTATTTAATTTATGATTTCAAAAAAATTGTCAGCATAGAAGATTATAACAACTTAAATTTCTAAATATTTCTTAATTTGATGCTATTTTCATATCGTTTATTATTACTATGTAATAGTATAATTCAGTCTTGTGTTTTGATTTCATATCCTGTGAACTTTTTAACTTATTCATTAGTTCTAGTGAATTTTTAGTGAATTCTTCACAAAAAAAAATTTATATAGGATTATGTCATCTGCAACAAAGAACAGTAGTATTTCTTTTCCCCTGGGGAGCTGATTGATTTTTTTTTTTTAACATACACAAAACATCGCAGTTGTGAAATGATCCCAACTGGTCATGGTGCATAATAACTTTTTCTTGGGGTTTGGTTTGCCAGTATTTTGTGAGAATTTGTGCATTTATATTAATGAGAGATTATGATCTGTTATTTTATCACCTCATAATGTTTCCAATATTCTCACCAGTCTTGTTTCTGGAGGCCCCAGTGAGATTCCAACCATGCTGGCCCTTGAGCCACTGACCTGTGGCTCATAAAATAATTGGGTAAGTTCCAACTTCTATTTTTGAAAGATTTTGGGATAATTTTGTGTTAATTATTCACCATATGTTAGGTAGAATTTACCAGTTAAGGCATTCAGCCCTGAGCTTTCTTTGTGGATAGCTTTTTCATTAATTTAAAGAATTTTCTTGTTGTAAATATGTCTTCTCACACATTATTTTTTTCAATGTAGATGCAATTATGTATTGATATTTCTGTTGAGTTTAAGTGAAAAATTTGTGAATATCAAGATATATATTTTTAGTGTGTACTACTCCATGTTTCTATACCTTCTAGGCAGTTGGCATGGAATAAACAGAAAAAGTAATGCATAAGAATAAGGCTTTGGAAGAATTATTTTATAGTCTAATGTTACTAGGATGAAAAGTATGAGCATGAATTATGCTGCAACTGATATTCACATTTATGGGTAGATAAATTAGATACTGAATATAAAACAAACTTTTGAAGACTGCCCTATGAACTCGAATTTCATCAAAACAGCAGACTGAGCCTATATTCTTTATCCAACAATGTTTAGGTAGGTCATAAAAAATTTAATTTTAAAAAGAACAAATATAAAATAACCTTGTAAATGAAGAATAATATGAACATTTGGCAAATAACAATGTATAATATTAACTTAGCAAATACAATGTGTTAGGTAGTATTGGAAGCCATGTACACATTGAAGAAAAATTTTTCACTCCCATTGCTAACATTGTAATCTGTAGACATGCTTGCTGCATAGGGCGAAGGGACTGGTGGCCTTGAGATCAAACAAAGACATACCCTCCCCTTAGCTTGTTCTGTCTAGATAACAGATATATTGCCTTCGCTTGTTAAGCTCTTTAAAAGTAAGTTTACCCCTGAGCTCGGGACCCAGATCTTCAGAGAGTTAGCTCTTCTGGGACTGATGGCATAATAAACCTTAGTTCTCCAACTCTCCATGTGGTGCTTGGTTTCAAACTGGTCTTGTTTCTGGAGACCCCAGCAAGATTTAAACCATGCCAGCCCTTGAGCCACTGGACCTGTGGCTCAGCCAGGCTGGGGTGGAAGGGCTCCAAGATGAACAAAGAGGAGTGCCACCTGATGGTATTCCAGGTACTCTTTTGGAGGGGTGTCCCAACTCCCAGAATGGCCCACACTGAACTCATAGAAGGGACAGACCAACTCACCAGGAATTGCCACAGGATAAGGTAAGGCCCCACGTCAGTCCCCTATTCAGGTCCCATCTCTGGATGAAAGAGAAGCTTGATCATCTCCTAGTCTTCAGTTAGAAGACACAGGTCAGGGTCTTCCCAAGTTGGGAAAGACATTAGGGTTCCTCCAGTGGTGGAGACATCAGGGTCTCTCCAGCAGGGGAAACATCAGAGTCTTCCCAAAAGGGTGAGGAGGCATCAGGGTCTTCTGAGGTAGGAAGACATCAGGGTCTTCCAAAGGGGAAAGACATGAGGATCTTCCCAGTGGGGGAAAACATCAGAGTCTTCTCAGAGGGATAAGACATAGGTCAGGGCCTTCCAAAAGCAGGGAGTCAATGTTTTAACCTGGTGTGTGAAAGAGTAAGTGAATGGGCTGCCTGTTTGGCTTGATTCGGTCATGTACAAATTTGTGACCCCATGGCTGGGCACCCTTAGGGACCCCTAAAAGCTACAGAGTTCAATTGAGGTCATCCGTGGCTCTGTAGTGTAACAATCATTGAAAAGGACCACATTCTAACAGCAGCCCATCAGGAGGCAGATGAGGCCTTTGCTAGGAAACCCCAGGGCCATGCCCCTGGAACAGAGGTAGTGCCTTTAGCTGACCCTGATTGGAATTATAATACCCAAGAGGAAAGGGCTAGATGCACCAAATTTCTAGAGACCCTTATGGGGAGAAAGAGGGAAAAAAAAGGAATACAAAAGCCATGAAAAATATGAGAACCCAGCCAGCTTTTTAGCCAGCTGGAAGATTCCTTTAGGTGGTATACTAATGTAGACCCCACTTCCCCTGCAGGGTTAGCTTTGTTAGGCCAGCATTTTATTAGCTAGTCAGCCCCTGATATCAGATGCAAGCTTCAAAAGCTGCACAAGAGACCATAGACTAACCAAATAATATATATGGCCTTCATGGTCTATAACATTCAAGATCTTGAGGAGGGAAAAAGAGAATAGAATAATAATAATAATAATAATAATAATAATAATAATAATAATAATAATAAACGACAAGCCAGGATTATGGCTGTCACGATTGGCCAGGCCCTTGGTACCCGATAAGCATCCCTTAAGAGACCGGGGAATAAGGAGACATTGAGTTCTTGCTTCAATGCAAGAAAGTAGGACACTGGGCTAAGGGCTGTACCTAAAAGCCCTCGAACCCCTGCCACACATGCAAAGAAACCGGTACTGACCCCTGGCACTGGAGAGTTGACCGTCCACACTCCCAGAGAGGAGGGTGGCCAGTCAACACCTTGGTAGCCCAGGACCAGGAACTGTGTGACTGAAGAGGCCTGGAACCATCCTTGCCACCCTTGTCCAGGAATGTGGTTATCACTACTGAGGAACCCTGAATAACTCTGGATGTAATGGGTAAGCAAATTCAATTTCTTTTAGATACAGGGGCAACCTATTCTGTTCTCCCTGCATTTGCAGGAAAACCCTCCTCACAAACTACAATTATCATAGGAGTAGAAGGGGAAGGTGAGGTCAACCATTTTACTCCACTAATGATCTGCCAATTTGAAGGTCAGATCTTTCAGCAGGAGTTTTTAATAGGTCAAGCTGCCCTGCTTCCTTGTTAAGATGGGATATTTTAACTAGGTTAGGAGCAATATTACAACTCGGGTATAGACCCCCCCAGACTTTTAATGCATCAAGAATACCAACAAATTAATTGAATGGCTTAGTATAATGGCAAGCCCAGGCAAGCCAGAACTGCTGTACCAGTAAGAGTTCAGCTTCTATGCTCCTTTACCAAGACCCAGACTTATTAGCTGGTGCAATGATAGAAGCGCCTTCTCAGAGAACTTGGTAATCAAAAATTTCCTCCCTCCTTTCCCCTCAGACTCGGACTCTGAGGGGGAAATTAGTTCTTTTGGGACCCGATCTATTTCATTGCTCCCAGACCCCATCTATTTCATTGCTCCCTGAGGAAACTAGTTATGCACCTCGGGGAAGTTACAAATACTGATGATATAGAAATATGAGTATGTGCATGACCTCTGATCTATATTTGTCTGTGTTATATGTAATATGGTGGTTCAGTTAAAATTCTAATTATGATAGAAAGAAAAATGTTTTCGGTAACAGAAGGCATAAAGTATGGAGATTTATTTTGAAGGGAATTGAAAAGATATTTGTCTTAAAGTTGATTATTTCTGAATGAGTGAGAAGAGGCAAACTGAAGGAATGAGGCAAGTGATAGAAGAGAAATCCTGAGAGGCAAGTAGTAGAAGAGAAATCCTAAGAGGAAATTTTATGTGATTAAGCTAAGCAAGATTGGAAATTTAAACTAATGCAAAATTAGAATTGTGTTTTAATGTTTCTTAGCCTATTGGTCTACTACTGATGTTACGGAAAAGTTTTCTGAGTAGAAAACAAGGATTCCATGCTTAATCAAAATAATTTCTGTGCTTTATGTTGCCTTAACCAGTTTTCTGAGACTTTTAGAGAATATATTAACACTGGCCCAAAGTCTGAGGGCCAGACACTCCTGGCTATACACTTCAAAACTTGGTCTGTGCTCAATATCCAAAGGAAGCTCCAAAAGTTGGAGCCTATACCTAAAGTCCACAGGCTGCCATGGTACCAGAGGTCTGTAAGGCATCCAATACTGGGACAGGGTAAAAAAAAAAGTTCCTTGTCTAGTGACTGAAGCAGCACTTCAGCAGAAAACCCAAGACCCAGCCCTGATTGAGGCAGAAAAGGAAAGAGCTCCATGAAACCTCAGTAGGTAGGAACTACAACCCTTCTCAGTAGGAAGCAGATATGGAAGAAGAGACCCCCTGTCCCTCAACATTCATACTAATAATAAGGGGGTTCATGGCTCTTAGAAAGGAGTTAGGCAGAAAAATTAGTTAGAGGTTTTCCAGGACTGCCTGCAAAGACACTGAGGTCATTCTACCCTAAAAAGGGTATGCCCTAATCCACCAACAATTGAATAAGTCATGGGAGTCCAGGTCCAGAATATGGGGTTGAGAATCCTGGCTTCTCCCACTTGCAGGTTCTCTCTTCATGCTATTCATAGCTCTCTTATTTGATCCTGAACTGTCTTGTCAAGTTTGTCTCCTCGTGCCTAGAGTATATAAAATTACAGATGGTTGTGATATCCATGCCACTCTTATACCAGCCCCCAGGCCAGGAAGATCAGGAGGTTGGTGCCCTATAAGAATTTAAAGGGCATCAAAAGGGTGGAATAAAGAGGAATTTTCCACTCAAATGGCTAACATTGTAATCTGTAGACATGCTTGCCGCATAGGGCTAAGGGACTGGTGGCCTCGAGATCAACTGAAGACACACCCTCCCCTTAGCTTGTTCTGTCTAGATAATAAATATATTGCCTTTGCTTGTTAAGAACAGATGTATTGCCTTTGCTTGTTAATCTCTATAAAAGTAAGGTTACCCCTGAGCTCGGGGCACAGAAGCGCTAGCTCTTCTGGGACTGCCAGTGTAATAAACCTGAGTTCTTCAACTCTCCGGGTGGTGCTTGGTTTCTTGTCGGTCTTATTTTTGTCATTTTTCTGCAACAATATAACAGATTTAATAATTAAGAGTTAGAACTATTACAACTGATGAGTCACAGAAATTGCCAAGTTGTCACATTTATAATCTTATTAGAAGTCATTTGAACCATTATAGATAACAATTATTTTGGGTACACAAAAAGTAAATCAACACAAAGAATGTTAAATGATTTTATAAGAAAGTTTGCCTAACTAGGGAAAGAAAAAAAAGAATAGCATTTTGTATCCGTAAAGATAGGATACACATTATTTTCAGAGGCCTCCAACTTCAGCACCCTGTGTTTGGTGCTACAGGACAATTGGCTCCTCAGGTCTCTGAAGAAAGAGCTACAGAAGCCAGAGGGAAGGGGCTTAGTGATGCGGTAGCCACTGCTGCCCACAGAAAGTCCAGGGCCCCTTTGCAGGGGTGAGGTGGAATGAATTCGAAGCAACATGGAAGACACACAGATGCCCATTCTGTTCCCCGAGGGTGTCAGCTGGCCATTGCTGTCCAGCTTCTTCAAGGCTGATTACGCAGGTATTGGAGTCAGGATGACTCTTGGGTTTGCTCAAGCACCATCTGGGGGAGAGAGTCCATCATAGAGGTAGAACGTAAAGCCAGCCTGATCGGGGACAGAAGTGATGGCTGGTGGAGCCCTCCCTGTGTGCCAGGAAGAACCAGGACACTTCCACACAATAGCTCAACAAACTCTCCTGGTGAAGGAGGTGGTGCCATTGTGCCCACCATGTACCTACTGCTTTGCCATTCCTGGCAGACTTTGAATGGGCACTGACTGAAGGCTGTACTGCTGCCTCGGGCAGTGGAGGAGCCACACTGTGAAAGGGGCCACAACCACCCAGGTCCAAGGAGATGATCCTGACACTCATGCGAGAATGCCACAGACCCCGGTTTTCCAGAGGTTCCACAGCTGCAGGCATCACGATGCTACTTTGGAGGAGCTCAAATCCTCAAAGTCCATGATCACACAGCCTTGTGACAATAGAGGCATGACAGGCATGAGAGCCCAGCACAGCACATCCAACCAACCGAGCATCTGGCACAGCTAGGTTGAACAGCTGGGTAGATGCTGCACTCTCCTGACGTTGTCATCTTCTCTTCTTTACGGGGCACAAGCCTGGCACTGAAGTGCGAGGAGCCTCCCCGTGCTATTCCCTGCACGTACATCATGAGGTCTGCAAGATGGAGCCCCAGTGGGCGGGAGGAGGAGGCCACCACTGGTATGCTGCTTAGCCTGCTGCTCCCACCTGCCTTCACCTGAGGCCTGCCTCACATGAAATGAACATTCACTCATGAGTCTGATATGAGTTTCTACATGTGAGATGAAGCTCTCACAATGTAGTTATAAGAGAAGCAACAGGCTCATCTTACTCTAGGACCATAACTGTCATGTCTCCTATAGAAACAGGACAATCCCGTCCTTGGTATTATTGAAAACACAGCCTCTAAAGTATAGCTCTTTACTGAAAAACAGTAGACAAGGAACAGTTAGGTTCTGAACTTTTGCATGCATGACTTCATTTTTCTAGATTACATTGCCCTGGTGTATTGCACGGTCCCAATTCTTGTTAAAACAAACAGCAGTCTTCTAATAGCCCTACCTTCACATGAGTGAAATGCATTATCAAATTTTCTCAAATATTCCTGCTTGTTCAGTTGATTATGAGTGGCTTTCACAAGTAATCTTCTGGGGTCTCTGATTTTCAGGGTTGCAACTCAAGTATAAGCACTTTTGTGATAAATAAGATATTGTTCCCTGTGCCAAATATATTTAGGTATTCATCTCTTCTCATGTCTAAGTAATATTCCATTGTAAATATGTACCACAGCTTCTTTTATAGGACACTTTGTATGCTTCTATGTCCTGTTTTCCATAGGATAGTTTAGAGCAGGACACTGGCATGGCAAATAGAATTCAAGCTGCTTTTGACCCCCTAACTATTTTGCCAGGTAATTTATAGAGGGCAGAGAAGATACCTTCATTCCAAACAGCACTGAAGTTTGAGTGATGGACTGTCCTAAGATATCTGAATTAGATATAGTATCAGGTTCTTGTGGTTGTGTGTTTTATGCCATAGCCAGCACTGAGCTACTCTTTACCTTCTTCTCAGAGGGGTGTTTCATTTCACACACTCAGCATTTGACAACCCACACCTTAGCTTCTACCAAAATATTTATTCTTGTGTCACTGACCTATCTCATCTGCATTATAACTAACTTTAAGCTTAACTATAATTATAACTGCCACATTTGTGATCTTAAAAAAAATTTTTAATTAATTTATTTTTTATGGTGACATGGGTTAACAAAATCCAATAAGTTTCAGGTGTACACTTTAACAGTAAGGCATATATATGTTTACACTGTGTGTTCACCTCCTAGAGTTAGATTTCTTTCTGTCACCACATATTTGCCCCTTTACCACGTCTAGCTCCTCCCTCCCCCAACCCACTACCCTCTTGTAATCAATAGTGTATAGTCCATATCTATGAGTCTCCATTTGTTTGTCCTCTTCATTTGTTGCATTTAGGTTTATATCCCACATATAAGTGCTATCATGTGATTTTCAACTTTTTCTGTCTGGGTTATTTCTCTTAGCATGATTATCTCAAGGTCTATCCATGTTGTCAATTTTGGCAGTATTTCCTCTCTTCTTATGGCTGAGTAATATTGCATTGTAAATATGTACCACAGCTTCTTTTATAGGAGACTTTGTATGCTTCTATGTCCTGGCCACTGTGAATAATGCTGCTACGAACATCAATGTGCAAATACCTTTTCAGATATGGGTTTTCAAGTTTCTGGGGTAAATACCCAGTAGAGGGATTGCTGAATCATATGGTAGATCAATTCTTAGTTTTCTGAGGAAACTCCATTCTGTTTTACATAGTGCCTGCATCAATTTTCAGTCCCACCAGCAGTGTATGAGGGTTCTATTTTATCCACATCCTCTCCAACACTTGTTATTACTTGTCCTGTTGATTATAGCCAATCTAACTTGTGAAATGCTATCTCATTGTGGTTTTGATTTGCATTTCCCTAATAGCTAGCGATATTGAGTATCTTTTCAAAGATTTGTTGGCCATTTCTATGTCCTCTAGAGAGAAATGTCTGTTCAAGACCTCTTCCCATTTTTTGTTGTTGTTGAGTTGTGTGAGTTCTTTGTATATTTTGGATATTAGGCCCTTATCAGAGGCATAGTTTGCAAATATATTTTCCCATTTGGATGGTTGTCTCTTTACCTTGTTGATGATTTCTTTTGCTGAGCAGAAGGTTTTAGTTTAATGTAGTCCCGTCCATCTATTTTAGCTTTTACTTCACTTGCTTTTCAGGTCAAATTCAAAAAATCCTCTTTAAGTCCAAGGTCTTTCAGTATAGTTCTTATGTTATCTTCTATGCATTTTATTGTTTCAGGTCTTATATTCAGGTCCTTAATCTATTTTGAGTTAATTTTGGTGTGTGGTGATAGACAACAGTCTAGTTTCTTTCTTTTGCAGGTGGCTTTCCAGTTATCCCAACACCATTTATTAAAGAGGCTTTTCTTTCTCCACTGTATGTTTTTGGCCTCTTTGTCGAAAATTATTTGCACGTATAAATATGGGTTTACTTCTGGACTCTTGATTCTGTTCCACTGGTGTTTTGCTGCCAATATCATGCCATTTGATTACTGTCACTTTGTACTATCATTTGAAGTCAGGCAGAGTGATGCCTCCAGCCTCATTTCACCCCACACCCCTCAGGATGGCTTTGGCAATTCAGGGTCTTTTGTGCTTTCATACAAATCTGATAATTTTTTGTTTGATTTTTTTTAATGCTAATGGGATTTTGATGGGGATTGCATTATAACTGTAAAATGCTTTAGGTAATATGGTCATTTTAACTGTGCTGATTCTTCCAATCCAAGAACATGAAATATCTTTCCATTTCTTTGTTTCATCTTCAATTTCTTTTAATTGGTTCTTATAGTTTTCATTATACAGGTCCTTCACATGTTTCATTATATTTATTAATAGGCATTTTATTCCTTTTGTTGCAATTGCAAAAAAAATTATTTTTCCACTTCTTTTTCTGACACTTCATTATTAGAGTATAGGAACACTATGGATTTTTGAGCATTGATTTTTTATCCAGAAACTATTTTAAATAAGTATTTGCTTATTGTTTCTAGTAGTGTTCTTGTGAAATCTTTAGGGTTTTCTATATAGAGAATCATACTATCTGCAAATAGTGACAGTTGAACTTCTTTGTTTCCTATTTGGATGCCTTATATATCTTTCTCTTGTCTGATTGCACTCACTGGGACCTCCAAGGTTATATTAAATAATAGTGGTGATAGCGGACAGCCCTGTCTTGTCCCTGATCTTAGAGGGAAGGTTTTTAGTTTTTCACCATTAAGTATAATGTTGTCTAAGTGTTTGCTATAGATGGCCTTTATTATGTTAAGGTACTTGCCTTCCATATGATTTTGTTAAATGTTTTGATCATAAATGGATGGTGTATCTTGTCACAGGCTTTTTCTGCATCTATTGCTATGATCATATGATGCTTATTTTTAATGTTTATGTGGTGTATCTCATTAATTGATTTGTGTATGTTGAACCATCCCTATGACCCTAGGATAAAGCCCACTTGATCATGGCATATAATCTTTGTAATATGTTGCTGTATTTGGTTCACTAGTATCTAACTTAGGAATTTTGCATCTGTGTTCATGAGAGATATTGGTCTGTAGTCTTTATCTTTGTGTTATCTTTACCAGGTTTTGGTACCAAGGTAATAATATTGGCCTCATAAAATGAGTTGGGAAGTATTGCCCCCTCTTCAATTTTTTGTGAGAGTTTGAGAAGAATAGTTATGAAATCATCTTTGAATGTTTGGTAGAATTTACTGGTGAAGCCATCTGGTCCTGGACTTTTACTTCTTGGTAAGTTTTTGATGAATTTCCATACTGCTGACTGGTCAATTTAGATTTTCCAGTTCTTCTTGATTCAGTCTAGGAAGGTTGTATTTTTCTAAGTACTTGTCCTTTTCTTCTAGGTTATTAAATTTGGTATTATATACTTTTTCATAGTATTTTTGTATGATCCTTTGTATTTCTTCAGTGTGTGTCATAATTCCCCCTCTTTCATCCCTGATTTTGTTTATTTGTGTCCTTTCTCTTGTTTCTTTAGTGAGTCTAGACAGGGGTTTGTCAATTTTATTAACCTTCTCAAAGAACCAGCATTTTGTTGCATTTATATTTCTTTCATTTTTTTATTTTTTAAGATGAACATTAGGTTATTTATATGAGCTCATTCTTGTTTTTGGAGATAAGCCTGTAATGATATGAACTTTTCTCTTATGACTGCTTTTGCTGTGTCCCAAAAGTTTTGATATGTTATACTATCGTTATCATTCATTTCTATGTATTTCTTGATCTCTTGTTTTTATTTATTCTCTGACCCAGTCATTCTTCAGTAGCATGTTGTTTAATCTCCATATATTTGTGGTTCCTCCTGCTTTCTTTTAGTAGTTGATCTCCAGTTTCAAAGAATATGGTTGGTATGATTTCAACCCTTTTATATTTGATGAGGCTATCTCTGTGTCCCAGTATGTGGTCGATTCTTGAAAATGTTTCATTGCACTAGAGAAGAATATATAAGCAGCTATTTTGGGATGGAAGGTTCTATAAATGTCAATTATGTCTCATTAGTCTAAGTGTCATTTAAGGATGTTATTTCCTTATTGCTTTTCTGTTTGGATGATCTGTCCATATCTGACAGTGGGTATTTAGGTCTCCTACTATGACAGTGTTTTGATCTGTTTCTCTCTTAGTTCTATAGTAATTGCTTTACATATTTTGAGGCTCCCTGTTTGGGAGCATAGATATTAATAAGTGTTATGTCTTCTTGCTGCATGATTCCCTTTACATTAAGAAGTATCCCTCAGTATCTTTCTTTACCTTTTTAATTTTAAACTCTATTTTGTCTAATATTAGTACCATTTCTCTTGCTTTTCCCTGAATGTCGTTTGCTTGAAATATCATTTTCTACCCTTTCACTTTGAGTCTAAATTTTCTTTGGAACTGAGATGTGTCTCCTGGAGGGAGCATATGGTTGAGTTTTGTTGTTGATTCATTCTGCAATTCTGTATCTGTTTATTGGTGAGTTCAGTCCATTTACATTTAGGGTGATTATTGATATATGAGGTCTTCTTATAGCCATTTTACCTTTTGCTTTCCGGTAGCTCGGTGTTTCCATTGTTCCCTTGTCCTTGTGCTTCTGTTTTCTTTATTTTGGTTAGCTTTTGTGGGTTTTGCCTCTGGTTCTTCTTGTTTTATGTTATATACTTCAGTTCAGAATCTTTTTGTGTGGTTACCATTATGAATATATAAAGGATAGGTATATATATATGGTCGTCCTATTTCTTCTGCGTGTGCCCTATCTCCATTTCCCTATGTGCATTTGTGTGTTTGAATCCTCCCCTTTTCAGTCATTATTTTCTCAATTTGTCCCTAGGTATGCTGAACATTCATTACTATTTTGCTATAGCAATTCTATTCTTATTATTTAAGCTTATAATGCCCTGTTCTCGGGAAGGGTTGCACTCCTCTGCTTCTATTTGCCTGATGGTCACCTTACTCCTAATTATGTACTTTTTTTTGGCATTTTGTTTTAGGTGATCTGACCCCTTTCAGTATTTCCTGTAGTGCAGGCCTCATAATGGAGAATTCCCTCAATTTTTGTATGCCTGGAAAGGTCTTTATTTTTCCTTCATATCAAAAGGAGAGCTTAGTTGGATACATTATCCTAAGCTGGTAGTTCCTTTCACTTAAGGGTCTGAATATTTGATTCTTCTATTTTTTGGTTGTAAGGTTTGTGCTAAGAAATCCAATGATAATCTATTGGATTTTTCCTTTATTAGTTACCTTTTTCTTCTCCCTGGCTGCCCTGAGAATTCTAGCTTTGTCATTGATTTTTGATAACTTTAATGCAATGTGTCTTGGTGAAGGCCTTTTGGGGTTGAGAGAATTGAGTGTTCTGTTGACATCTTGAATCCAAGCTCCAGCTCATTTCTTAGATTTGGGAAATTCTTTTCAACTGTTTATCTGAAAATGCTATCTAGTCCCTGCTCCTTTTCCAGGTCTTATAAAATGCCCATTATTTTGTTTCCTCTCCTGATGGTATCAGCTTGATCTTATATTTCTTTTTCATTATTTTTCTTTTTAGTTTCTCTTTTCTTTCTTCTGATTTATTTCTAGATTTCTTTCTTCTATATCACTGATCTTTTCCTCCATTTGATCATTTCCTCCAAATGATCACTGATCATTTCCTTTATTTCCCAAGCTTGCTATTTCTCTTTTTTTTTCAACTTTTGCAGTATGTTCTTTATCTCTAGATATATTCTGTCCTTTTTGAGAGTTTCAATCTCCTTGCTAAAGAATTCATTCTAATAATCTAGTTGTTTTTTCAATTCCTGAAGTTGTTGTTATGACTCATTTTGGATCTCACTGAGTATTTTCAGAAGTACCATTCTGAATTCTCTGTCATTTAAGTTGCATATATCTATGTCTGTAAGCTTATTTTTTGGAGATTTTTCTCTTTCTTTCTGATCTGCCTTGTCACCTTGGTTGTTCATGGTGTTTAATGGACTATTTCTCCACCTGGGCATTAATTAAAGTGTTTTCTGCTTTTTTCCCCAGAAAGATTTATTATATAAAGGTCTCTCTTTAGCCTGTTGCAAAGAAGTCACCTTTCTTTTGATTTTCAGTAGGTGGCATCTAAGGTTCTTGAATTCCTGATTTATATAAAGTCTTAATAATGCCTTTTTTTTTTCTTAAAGATGTTTAATCGCAGTCACTACTCTCAGTCTCGGTTTCCTGTCAGTGTTAGTGACAGTTTCAGTAGCGTTTGCTCAGATTCCTCTGGAGTCTGCTGTCTTCATTCTCAGAGGATATGGAGGAAGGGGCCCTTGGAATTGAAAGTGGGGGCAGCCACAGTCTGTGGCTGTGGGATAACTCGCCTCTCCTTGCTCAGGGAACAGACCATATAAAGCCTGGTAAAGTTTCTTTCTCCTATGGCCTGAGCTGTGAATTCTTGGGCTTATGAAGAGCTGTCTATCCTAATTTGACCCCCAGTGATCTGTATCTGGGCACCTTCTTGCAAGTCCACCCCTTGGCTATGTGTGTTGGGCAAGGTTCTCCTTCTCTCTGTCCCCCATATCTTATCTCCAGGAGCTGTTTTCTAAAGTTCAGTATTAAAAAATGGAGGGACCCTTGGTGAAATCTGCATTATGTCTTTTCCTTCAAGGACACCTCCAAAGACATTTGAAGGATGCATGTGGGAAATAATTTAGGTTTTAAAATAGTAAATGTGACAAAATAAAAAGCATGTTTCCTCTTTTCTATATACAACATATTTATATTTAACTCTCAAAGCTCCACTGGGAGTGGGGTGGTAGCATGTGCCAGTACATACACAGAAAGGCCCCTAGGGATAGAGAGCCATTTAAAAGAAGTGTATAAGCAAAGCATCGCTCTCATGGGTGCCAATGCAGGTCCAAGCATGTATTGACAAACAAGGAAGGGATAGGCCTTCCCTGGACCACCTCATCAGCTGAGTGAACTCAGCCAAGGTCCTGTGGCTCTGACTCAGTTTCCTCATGTAAAAAATCTAGATAGTAAAAATAAGACTTTGGGTTTATTCTGATGATTTTGTTTTTAAAAAAATGTGTTCACAGTGCTTGGCACACTTGATGTACTCAATAAATGGTAGTTATTACTGGCATTGTGATCATCGGTTTTTATCTTTTGATTTTGATGTTTATGCAGTACATTACCTTTTCCAGGGACCAGTAGTCTTTGTTATAAAGAAGCCCTCAAGTGTCTGGGTGTCTTTAAGAATTTCAAAAAGTAAAAATCAAAGAGATAGAAAGGACTCCCATTTATCAAAGTTGGAATGATTTCAAAAAAATATAAACAGTGACAATTAGGATGATCATCCATTGAGTGACATGTCTCTGAGTCTCAACTGATAGTAAAAAAAATTAAAATTAAAGAAAATAAAATTGAATAGATAAATGTGAGCAATGAAAGGAATAACTCTCCTCCCCTTGCATAGACTAGAGGAAAAAGCAGCTTTACCAGGCCTCTGCATGGCCTATCTCCTTGCAAAGAGAGGCAAGTTTCCTACGAAAAAAGAAATTCTTAAGTATAGAGAAATAAGGGGAAAAGAACATCACTACTCAGCACACAACACTGTAGTAATTGTTTCTGGTCACTGGGCAAAAACTTAGGAGAACCAGGATATTGGCACAGCTTCAAAGCCTCACCCCCAAGATCTGTACTAAGTATCCTAGTGGAGGTAATACAAAATGATTGTTCTGGATGTATTTTTTTATCAGAGCTTCTCAAAAGTACTCCCCCTGTACCCCATTTCCTCCTAGCTTTTTCTCTTACAGAATCTGGCTAATAAACTTAGGGTAATTCTGCTTTCCATCACACCAAAATTCTTGAAACAAAAAATTACAAAAACCAAAGGCTTGGAATAGGGTCAAAGAAAAAGTTTAAAGTGAACATATGCAGGTAAACATTTAGACAAGTGTATTTTTCTCAAATATCTGCAGTCTTACCTACCCTCTGACTCTTGTCCTTGACACCCAGCCTGGCCTGTGGGAAGGGTTGGAATCTAGGGCCCTTCTCTCCATGAAATAGGGTCATGGTTGACTTGACTCCAAGAAAAAGGTGAAGAGGCCACATCTACATGGTAAAGACTGAGACAGATGCCTGACTCTATTTAGTTCCTCAGAGAAGTTGGGAGAAAAGGTAAATGTGGGGTAACCACAGGGAAACAATTCAAGACATTCCATGGATGCAATTTCTGTTTAATATTTTCTTGAAAGGTCATCACAAGGACTAGAGATGCTTTTCTCTTGTTTTTGGATACAG
Source organism: Macroglossus sobrinus (assembly GCA_004027375.1). Lineage (NCBI taxonomy): Eukaryota > Metazoa > Chordata > Mammalia > Chiroptera > Pteropodidae > Macroglossus > Macroglossus sobrinus. The sequence goes on from PVKZ01002000.1 coordinate 156,367, forward strand.
ATTGATGTTTTTCTACATGACTCTGCAAGGCCAAGAATCCTGGATCCACAAAGGTGTCAGTGTTTGAAGTCTTGGTGAGACAGATACTCAGCTGCATCCCTTCCAGTATACCCCTGCCCCACCAACAGGGCATATAATTACAATTTTAATCTCTATCACTCCAATGAGAGAAAAGAATCTTGTTTTAATTCACATTTGTTTGATGGTTTATTCATTTGAAATTTCTCTCTTTGGGACAGGTGATCTTTTGCATTTCCTCATTTGTGACACACCTGCCCAGTACTTTTGTCCATATTGTTGTCTGTTAAAGTGTTTGTCTATTAATGTTCTTTACTCATTCAGGGTCCTGAACATTTAATGTAAATGCTGACTATATGGTCCCATCATTAATGTTTTTCTCTTGTGCTCAAAAGGTGATATTGTGTTTGGTCTCAAAAGACAAAGTGCAAATGGAAGAATAAAGGATCTCCAGAGAAAACAACTTAAGAAATGGAAAAAATTAATGAAATAACATGGTAAGTTAGGAAACCTTAGGAATTCAGTAAAACTGGAATACATAGAGCAGGGCAGAGGCTTGGTAGAAACAAAGAGAGAGAATGGAAATGAGGAAGGGAGCAAAGAAAGATAGGAAGCTAAGACAGGGCCAGTCAATCAATTATGAGTTTCAGCTAAGGAAGAAAATCATAATATTAAGGGATAGGTAGAGTATTTACACATATTATACATATACTGTATATGTGACCTTTGTTCATAGCTATTGCCTCTGATAATACTAATTTCTATTACTCAATAATTCTGTTTATGAACATAACTAATAAAAAGTACAATTTTATCACATTTAAACAATTCATTCACATACTTGAACGTGCTTATCTGCCACTGTGGTAAAACTCCAATTACTCTTGAAAAGAGAGAATAATGAAGAAGGAAAGCAATCAAAATTGCTGAATTCATCTATAATATCAACTCTGCACTTGAGTGGAGGGTAGGTCATCAGAATGGTGGTGTGTGGTGCTCAGTTTCTCAGTTCTGCACGCACCCTCGTAGAGCAGGACTTCAAGAACCTGTGGCTGTGCCGGATCTGGGTCTCGCATTTGGATTTGACCTAAATGCGAACCACCATCCATGGGGACACATGTACTTGTAGATTTTCATTTTTAGCGTTGGGTTTTTCCTCTAACAATGACATCATAAGAATTAAGTTGTGCTAAATAAATACTAATACTCTTCCTTGTACGTACTTAGGAACATCGCCACTTGGATGTCTACTAGTGACCTAGATGTCACTGGCCTTCTAAGGTTCATTCAGATTCTAAAGGCCTAAGACCAGTAGAGTTCTTGGCCTCCTGGTTGGTTACACTGTTTTGTTTTGTGGAGAGGTCATTGCTCTGTAAGTGTCTGAACTACCAGGAGTTCTAGCACCTGGCCAGATGTCCAGCAGTGTCCATCCTGGACTCTAGCAGTGTATAGGGGGGAAGTGCAATGTTGGGCAAGAGGAAGGAGTATGGGGTCCAGGGAAGGGTTTACAGGTGAGGAACCCCCCAGGGAAAAAATATCCAAGAAATGGGCTGAGACCCCTTAGAGCCAGGAGTGGGTGTCCTTGAACTGGCTGAGACAGTCACTCATGGGATTAGCACTAGGAGCGACTTTAGAAGTCATTTCCTCTTTTAGATGGGGAAATGAGCCCTGGCCATCAACTATGAGGGTCTAGGGCAGGATGACTTCTTCATCAAGTAAGCTGCAGTATGTGGCAGTTCTCAGCTCCCCTTGCTCCTCTCTCATCCCTGAGAGCTTGCCCTACATAGGACAGCATCCCTTTTGTGGCTCAAGAGATGCTTGCTCTTCCACAGTCCAGAGCATGGGTAGGAGAGGCCAGGCCAAAGGAGGGAGAATCCATGCCAGAGAGTGCAATACAAGGGAGGTCATGTCAACCTTGAGATGCAAAGTGAAGCTGCACAATAATGGGGAGGGATGGAATACCATCAGCAAACGAGCCCCTGCCTTCTGGGGCTTAGAGGTCACAGTGCTACCTCCTTTTCACTTTGGTTTGGGAGGTGAGCTGAGTGGGGGTCCAGTGACCTCTCCTATTTAGGCTTTTCCCACTTTGTAGGTGTCCCTTAGCTCCCACTTATCTCTCTCCATTCTCCCTGAGACACCCAAGGCTGCCACCAGCTGTTTCTTGAGATCTGTGGGGCCATAGTATTGGGTGGGGGCAGGTGGGAGGTATGTCTTGTCCTAATCTGGCAGTCAGGAGAGAGATATTTCTGAAAGACAATCAACACAAAGGTCTATAAAACATGTTTAGGCCTACACCTCAGTGTTTGAAATGAGAATGTGCAGGCTGAGCCCAGGCTGAAATGGAGTCTGGGAGGAAGGGCCTCCAGGAGGAAGAGGTGAGGACCTGACATTCTCAAGGTGGGGAGGAACTAAGGGGCCTTAGGCCTGGTGGGACAGAGGGGATCAGCCAGTCAAAGCAGAGTCATCATGGGCAAATTTGAATGTGTCCTGCATTACGGGTAAGGACACTGTTAGACCATGTTAGATATGTATCAGTCCCAGAATGTTGCCTGGCTTTTGTATTCTGATTTGGTTTTAGATGATTTTTCTGCCTGGTCTTTCTCTTTCTCTTAAAAATGGAATATAACATGATAATTTTGGCTATTACAATTCTAGTGAATCAAGATTTTACTCTACTAAGATTTTATTGGCTAATTAAAATTAATTATAATTCTGGGATAATTAACAATGCCACTGTGAAATTTTCACCACGGCAAGTAAAGAAAGAAGTTGAGTGCATGTGGAATTAATGTGATCTGTTCATCACTGGTAACTGTAATATAGAGTTAAGTCACATAGCCCTGGGCAGGAAGACCCAGTGAATGAAACTGCCTGTGCACCTTCTTCTTAGAGACTCTAACTCAGTTCTGGGGATCTCAGAGACTTCAGAGATCAAGGGACTCATAACAGACATAATTGAAAACAGCTCACAGAGTTCTTTAGTATGGTCTTATCAAGATCTGTCAGCAACAGCAGCCACCCAAGATGGCTTGGTCTGAAGTTCCCTCATCATCAGCACACCTTTTCTCCTGGTTTATCTGAATTATTTGTGCGTAAAACATTTTCCCTTCCCAAGAAGTCCTGTTTATATCTACATTTCTCTATAGACAACTCCCCTCTATGTTCACAGATTGTTTTTCTTTATCTCAACTTGAGTAATTCCTAGGAATGACATAAAAGAAGCCTAAGAAATGTCCTTCACTCGGATGCCTGTCCTGAGTTTCCTCTGACTTGATCCACTGAATGGAGAGTGGAAATGTATATTTTCAAATGACTTTTTTTTAGAAAATAGTTTCTATTTTATCAATAATTTTCTGGCTGGCGTTTGAAACTGCCTGAGAGCTCTGTAAGAAATATATTTTATAAAGAAAACCTGTTTTAAAGTACTGCATTCTAAGACAGTTAGTGAGGAGACTAACACATAAGAAAGGCAGTCCAGAACTGAAAGCCACCAAAAGCAGGAAGGAAGTAAACAAGGGCAAAGGCATAGCACTGCTGGTCCTTCCCATGAGGAGAGAACTCAGCCAGGGTGGCTGCGCTCCACAGGGCTAGGAGTGGGATAGCCAGTCTGTAGGTGGCTTTTTTTGTTACAACTGTGTGTCTTTCATATGCGTAGGCCTGTTTCTCTTCCTGTCCATTTGTGACACTGCAACATGTGGTTAGTGCCCAGCGGGTCCCTCTGCCTCTCCCTTTCTATCTTTCCTCCCCTATCAGATGGTTACTTTGATGTTGTAAAGTTGACAAGACTCACCTTTTGTTCTGTAACCATGATGAAATCTCCCTTGATCTCTGCTGTCTGTGTGAATAGCGTGCTTAGAGACCAGGATAGCATCTTGCTCCCTGCAGGAGCTCACCCTGAGCCAGTGGAAAGGAACCTTGCCCACTGTTAAGGCCGCATACTCTTTTCCTTATATGCCATTATTACTGGCCGTGACTACAGTGGAGGAGCTATTGTGCAGGGACTGACCCAACGGAATAGGATTCACTTTAGCAGGGCTCTGGTGCCTGTCCAATCTGCCCTTTGGGTGTGTTGTTTGTGTAGGTGATTGGATGGTGCTCTGAAACTGGCCACTGTGTGAACTGGTTTGGGGGCCTCAGGGGAAGTGCTGTAGTATAGGCCAAGCCCAGCCACGGCCTACCCATTCCCTAAGTTTACATAGTAGGAGCTACAACGTGATGTGCAAATAGTTGCCACTTGTGTTGTGCTTGGAGGTTCCTGAGAGAGGCTAAGCTGTGAACTGAGTTTGGCTGGCACTAGAGTGGGTTTTGGGCTCCTTATCAAGAAGTATGGTGCATGTTGAAGCCAGATGCTGCTTATTTGGGGATTGTAAATCTTTGAGAGATTTGAAAATGTCCACAGCTTGAGTGAAGACAGGCCATTTGTAAGGAAATGGTACTTGAGGCGACTTGGGTGGACTCAGGATTTGGATGGGGTGGGGTCTCAGGCAATCACCAGGACAGGGCAAAGAGTGTTAGCTAGGTTCATGGAGACTTAGATATGGTGCCCCCATATCATGCATTGCGTGCAGGCTGGAAGTGGGGAGGACTCAACAAAATAACAGTGGCTCTGTCAGCACTTTTGTCTGGGAAAAAGCTTCCGCTCTAGCCCTTGCCCTAAGGGCTGACAATTCAGTTCTTCATCTTATGTCCTTGGTGCCTGTGGAGCTGCTGCCCCAGTGCTGGATTTCTGAACAAGTGAGTTTAACAGAGAGTAAGGCTGATTGTGGGCCCTTTAAGAGAAATACCTGGGACTCCAGCAGCCTCCGTCTAATTCAGAAACAGCCAGAAGTTATGGGGACTTCTTTTCCCCTTCACTAGAACCCTGTGCTTGGTAGCCCAGTGTGGGGCTGGGATCTCTTGATCTTCAAGGGGAACCTCCACAGCTGAGCTATCCCTCCAGATTTTTAAAGGCCACACGTGGGTGTAGGACCAGTAAGCCTCAGAGTGGCTTCCTTTAAATATTCTTAATTATAGGACTTATGTTCAGCTAGGTTTCAGGTGATTTTCAATAGTGGTGGTTCTATAGTTTGGTTGTGATTTTGATGTGGTCATGGGAGAAGGTGAGCACATTTTCCTCCTCCATTGTCTTGACCTGAACTCTTACTTTTGTTTGTTTTTAAAAATATTTCATATAATTGGATTAAAATATCATCTTTTTAATCAGTACCCTTGTGTTTTGTTTGTGTTTTACTGTGGCTAACATAGGAGCTATGTGTTTCACAACAACTCATTTTCCATTTGTAAAAGAACCCAATAAAAATGTATTGTACTTTTTTTTGAAATTTTATAAACATTTGCCACCAAATGAAAGTCCACCTAATTTATGTTTTATTTCCAAGAGAAAAAGATATAAATGCCTGGCTACTTGAAATGTATATAATAATAGTATTTAAATGCTAATAAATGAATATGTTGGTTGAAAGCCTAGATAAATACATTTTAACACAAGTCATTAGTAAAAATTTTAAGTGAATATAATTTATAATCATAAAGAAGTATAAATTTAGACATTCTGCAAAAAATTTTTAACCAAACACTCTTAAACTCTACTTGAGAGTTGAGTTTAGAATTAAAAATAAAGGGATAAAGAACTATCCATGAATCCTGTGTAGATGGTTAAACTTGCTAGTTTTTTAGTTTCAGCTTCTTATAAAGGTGAATGAGCAGAACGTACTTAGCTAGGAGAGACAACCTTGAGAAATTTCATCCTATGTAATATGGAAGGCTTTGCTGAAGAAGAGGATAGCAAAGGATGTGATGTCAAGGAAAAGGACAGAACATATTGAGTGAGAAGTGTAATATGATCAAAGAAGTAAGAGGTCAGAGCCATACAGCCTGAGACAAATTGGAAAATATTGAGGAGTTTGAACAAAAAGCAAGAAATCATCTGGCTATTTTTTAATAAAAACACTGGTTGAAATTAGGGAACAGGCTATTGGTATAGGTGGAAGCTGACAAATAAATTAGAATAATGCAGGTGAAAATGATAGTAAGGTGGGAGCAAGCTGGTAGTGGTGAGAAAAGTGAGAAGTAGTAAGATTCTGTATGTATTTTATAATTATAGTCAATAATATGTCCTTAATAGATTAGATGTGAGGTGTGAAAAGAAGCAAGGAGTACAAGTGACCCCAGGGTATGTGGCCTGAGCAATGGGAAGTATGGAGCTGCTAAAAAAGTGGAAAAGATTGTTTGTGGAGCAAGTTTGTGATGGTAGAAATGAGAATTTCATTTTTGCAGAGGTTACACTTGAAATGTATTTTAAATATCTAAGCAGTTTGTTATGTCGAATATAGATTCCAGAATTCAGTGGAGAGGTTCACACTGGAGATAAACATTGGGAGTCAGTAAAGTATTGAACTTTTTAAGGTCATGAGATTAGATGAGATGAGCAAGAAAGTGAGTATGAAGAAGAGAGGACAACTAAGACCCGACTCCCAGGCCACTCCAGTTTTAAGAAGTTAAGGATAAAAGTAGAAACCAGCTAATAGGAATGAGGATAAATGTTATCTTGTAAGTAAACCAAGAGAAAACATCATGAAAGGCTAGCAAATGCTGAATATAGGTCAAGAAAGATAAGGACTAAAAATGAATACTGCTTTTAGGAGTCACTGGTGATTTAGATAAGAACAGCTGTATTGGGGGGCAGAGTGAAAAAGCCTGACTGAAGTGGGCTTAGGAAACATTGTAAGGAGTGAGATGTCAAAAGTGGGCATTGAAGATGCACAATGAATTTCTGCATTTCTAGGGAAAAAATGTTTTTTCCTTCTTTTCTTATAATTTATTTAAATATCTTAATAATCTGTCCCATATACTTTTCCCCTCTGAATTATTATATCTATTTGAGAAACTTCATACTGGAGATTCTGGAGTTTGTTAAATTGCTTGCCAACAGCCAGCAGGAAAATAAGTTATTCTGCATTCTCAGTCATCTGGTGCAAGTAACTAAGAGATTATCAATATTTGTTTGTTTTAATATTGAAAATTGAGTGCTTGTCTCTTTTGTTATTGTGCCCTTCAAAACAACTAAATTATATATTTTCTGTACTGTTTGGCTTGTTTTAATTTGTTTCTCATTACTAAAAATGGGGCTTCTGCCCCAAATTCTCCAAACAAAACCAGGCTTTTAAATATAATATTTAACTTGGAACTACAGACTTTATAGATATAGGTAACATTAATTTATAGAATGAAATTATTTATGTTAAAAATGCCACCTTATTTCATTTGACCTGCTTTATTGTATGTATTCACTAGAGATTACAGTGGAACAAAAAATGTCAGAATTTTGAGCATTCCTATTTATATTATATGAAAGAAGTGTATTGGATGAATTGATTTGATGCATGGGCCCACTAAATAACAAAGTACAATAAAATCAATTGGTTTTTAATGCCATATTTTAACTCTGATTCAATCTAGAATATGTAAATTGTTCATTTTTTTCTGTCACTAATCTCTCCCATCATCTTACATTTGTATATTCATTTGCCCTCTCTAAATTAGAGAAACAAGTGGTGAATTTCCCTATGTAGATTGTCATAAATCAGGAGACCTGAGCCTAGGCCCTAGTCTGTCCGTTACTCACATGAGGTATGGCCTTGAATATAAAACTAACCTTTTTGCTTCCTGATCTATACAAAGTATATGTTTTCACATATAGAAAGACAAAATAACGTAAGGGGTAAGAATGTGGATTTTGGAGACAGACACCTGGTTAGCATCTCCACAACACCACAAATAGGACAAACTATATAGTAGCAAACCAAAACTATTAGTCATATTAACAACAAACTGTTAGCACAATAGACAGAACTTTTACATGTTATTTTTAATAATATGGGGAATTAGATTGTTTTCATAGGTCTAACTTGACTTTTATTTCTCTTTTCATTGCATCACTTTGTTTTCATAATGAAACAATACATAATTTTTTTTCTTGGCAGCTGTCAGTAAAAATTAACAACATGTGAGCCAAATGTAAAATATAAGCTTCTTTCAATGTTATAGAATTTGGGGTTTTGTTTTCCCCTCACCATGTATAGTTTCTGTTTGTGTTTATTGGGGGAAAGGGACAAATTACAAATTTTGTGACTCTTCCAAGGATTATTTGTATGTCCAAAATATGACATAACAGCTGTTAGAATAATTAGATACAAAATAAAGGGAGAGAGAAAGAGGCCTGTTTAGAATGACCTGCATGTATGAACTGCTCCTGCTTTAATAAGATCAAGGTTGTTGGGTCAGAATCCCACATAGATCAATGAATTTCATCCAGTGTAAATGTTATGTTCCCTAATCATAGACTGGCCCTCTTGTCCTAGTCAGCTGTTTCCAAAAAGCTTACTGTATGTCACAGAGGGAACTCCTAGAAGAATATACACAGCTGAGCACAGGTTAATCACAACCACTGGATTCACAGAGTTTATCCATACTGATGAGGTCAGGAGCATGTGTGAAGGATACATGATTCCTGAAAAGGCTACATGTTATTTCAGTACTGGAGTTCTTAGTGCAGAGCAGGGGGTCATAAACATTTTATGTCATGGACCATTTTGGCAGCCTGCTCTACAGTAAAAAATTTAAATGAATAAACTATATAATGGAAATATAATATATCAAAATAGTGTTATCAAAATACTAAAGAAAAAGATGTTTTTTAAATCAATGCTTTGTATAACATTATTTCACAATGTGTTTATTATAATTTCAAATTAATAAACTGCAGAAATATTATTTTAAAATATCTTTAATATTAATAGTAACATGAATACCAATTCACCAGTACTTTCAAACATGATTGTGATTTGTTACCTACCCACTTAAATGAATGAAAATGTTAAATTACAATTAGAAGGAAGTGCAGAATTATCTTCCAGAGGTCCAAATTCTTGTTTCTGGATTGAACAATCAGATATCTATCTGAACTACTTGTCAGCTTTCATAGCCAAAATGTCACTATTTCATCAGGAAAGCACTCCAGGATTTAATATAAATTGTTTAACTTTTACAATGAGTTGATATCAAAATGGGTAAATATATCAATAAAAATTTATGACAGAGAATTTGAATCTATTTCAGGAAATATATATACTATTATATCAATGATTACTTTTAAAATTTGGGAGCAATGTTTTAAAAGCCAATTGTTATAAAATCTTTCCTTAAATAAAACTTTTGAGTTGCTGTAATAGTAAGATACATTTTTTAAAATGAAACAGAAAATCAAGGGTTGGTATTTCTCCATTTACAACATGATCATATGGATATTTTCTAAAAAAAAAAATTATTGGAAATAAAAATTGTTATTTTCTTTTAAAAAGTAACAAGAAAAAACAAGAAAACATATTCCTAATATATAAATATTAATTTTGCTTGAATACATATTTCTAGCTAAATATAATTGAAGTTTTATAGATACTAAAAATATTTTATTGAAATTATCTCTTACATGATGCTTTGGCAGATTTTCCAAATGTATCCTTAATCTATTAATTTTATATAGAATTATGAATTATATGCAGACTTGATTATTAGTGTGGAATGAGAAAACATACATGAAAGAAAAATATGTGTAATATTTTGATATGAATATTTTTATCTGAATTTTATTTAAATATTTTATCAGCAATTCATTCATATATCTTTACTTTTCAAATTTGTCTCTATATTGAGGCACACTTATTTTTGCTAACAATATGTAATGACAGCTACAATAGTATATTGCAGTAATTATTGTTATTATTCTTAAAAAATGTATACACTGGGTTTGAGTACAGGAGACCAAAACTTTATGAAACCTGTCTGGACTTTCATTTCCTCATTTATGTTATCTCAGTCCCTCTAAGTTTAAAGCATTTCTTCTTTCTGTAGTGATACCATTTCAAGAGAGATTCCCTATATGGTAGAAAAAGTGACCCTCCAAAGGCATCTCGTCAAATAATTTTTTAACCTTTAACCTTTTTTATTCTTTTCTAGGCTTAGCAGACAACGGTCATCCTCACTCAGACTTTGCTAGTCGATGTATTGAAAAACTGGGTGAAATAATCAGAGCCCATATTTCATAATGGCTAGTTCTCAAGGCTACATCTTGGAATTGGCCCCCGTGGGAGCACCTATTTCTGACAGTGTAAATTGGACCAGTCATCTAAGAATGGTGGCTCTTCACAAAGGTATAGAAGATGTAAGTTAAATATAAATTTGTCTTGTTTTGTTAATAATCTCTTGTTATATTTACGTCAACAGGAAATATTGCAAAGACATTGTTACATGAGTTATAGAATAGAGGAAAAAGTCAGTATAAATGGGAGTCTGAGTGTAGTAATGTAATTCCCTATCGAGGATATTATTAGAAAAGTATGTTTTAATTCAGCAACTGTTCTTTTTCAGTTTACAGATATTCAGTATAAGGAAGAAAATGAATGTTTCGCTTTTAGTTAGCTCAATTATGAGGGCAATACTATTTATTACTGTGGGTTGAAAATAGTTTTTATGTAATCAATAATAGGGGCAAATGCAGGCATTAAAAAGTGAGTTTAGAAAGTTCATAATGTGGCCCTGGAATGTGATTTGGGGCATGTTTCTGATGGTATGCAATTAAAGAAAAAACATTTAAAGGCAGTTGATGCACCAATACTTCTACCAGTGGCTATACTGATGGTGGACACCCCTCTAGTCTACACATCGTGGTCCTCTGTTTTTCTGGTACTGACATTAGACAGAATGGGACATTGTCCTATCTGAGCAGATCAGAGTATTTTACAATCTTAGTGAAAGTGATTGCTATGAAGGGTGAACAAAAAAATTTACATCAGGCTAGTCAGAGTCCTCACAGGAAATGAAAGGGGAAAAAATTGAAGTCGAAAGACTTTGGCCTCATGAAGTAGGTAAGTGGAAATGAATCTGAAGCCGCCGTAGCGAAGTTTTCTGACATCATGAAGAAAACATTATCCATGGGAGAAAAGCCTGAAAAACACACAGAAAAGAGTCCTAGTGGGTTTCTGATTTTTTAGGTGAGAACATCCCAAAAGCCATTCTAATCTGAAAGGTTCTCCTTTGATTCTGTGACCCACTACAGCATTTCTCCAACATATCTTTTTTTAACATAAATTAAGTTTTGTTTCTGTCACTTGCAATTTAAAATATCCTGACTAATTAATTACATCTTCTTCAATAGCATTGTTTAATAAATTTTTATGATGATAAAAATGTTTTATAATGCTATTTAATAAATGGCATATGGATCCCTTGAAACTAGACTAAAAACATAATTTTCACAGTTTAAAAATTATAATTAATTTCAATTTAAATAATCACATGTCATTAATTGGACAGCATAGCTCTAGAATGTTCTTTAAATCTCATTACATGGAGATTAATGATTCATTTAGTAAATTAAGTGGGTACTTACAGTTTTTTTTTTTTATCCTAGAAAAATCTTGTTAACACTGTGGTCTGTGGGACTTTGTAAAGGACAGTGGGACTCACAAGGTATTCTGAAGTGGAGTGAGAAGACCCCCAGGGTCTAAAACCTTTGGGAACACTACCTAGAATTCTACCTTCAGAGACTAAATGCCAGCTAAACTCTTAAATGTTCCAAGTTATTTTCAAGAGGTGGGGCAGCATGTTACAGTGCTTTGGAGTTTGTGCTTTGGAGTGAGCCAGCTCCAGTTGTATCATAGGATAGCTATGTAATACTGAGAGACTCCTACTCACCAGTTGCCCCCTTTTATTCAATCACCTCTGATCCAAAGGTATATGGTAGCAATCACTGCTGCCTTGGCCTGCTCCTTCAGTTGGGCATGAAGAGAAAATTTTCCATAGACGATGCCATTTATACCAACAGTTGTATGATTATTATTTTGTATAAAAATATCAAGTAATGAAACAAAATATATTTGGCCATTTCTTTGTAATTTAGGACGGTTTTTATCTAAAATTATCTACAGTGCATGATTCTCATTAGGTGCTCAGAAAGTGAACAAGTATGTCTAATCCCCTAGTGACAAAGGTTTCTAAAATATCTTATATAGCTTTTATGTATCTATCATTTAAGTAACTTCATAGAATGAGGATATCTAACATGTGCATTGAAATTTCTTATGATTTAATTGACTGTTTCACAATATGGCCTATTCTATGGCTGAGCAACTAATTCTTAGTAAGCTTTTCACCATATTGAGTTGAAGCCATACTTTCATTATTTCTTATCTCTTCTGTTTGTCAGCACAGGAAATAAATCTGTGAAAAAGTCTTTAATATGTTTTAAGATGGGTGAATGCCTTTTTGCATCATCTCTTTTTCCAGGTCAAACACTATTTTAAAAAGTAAAATATGTCCATGACTAAGTTATTTAAAGATTAAAATTAACAAAATAAAATTTCAAGGCCATTTTCATTCACAGGCAAGACTTTTACTATGTAGTAAATTCTTGCTAATTTTGAGCCAGCATTATTGAAATTAATCAGAATAGGGATAAATAAAGGGTGTAAGAATATAGGTGGAGGCATGTCACCTCATATAGGTGTCAGCAACAGAAATAGAGAGTAAACATCAGGCATAAAAAGAGAAGTTGTCAGTGCCGGAGTTGGTTCTCCTGAGTCGCTTCAAGAATGGCCATGCCAAGAGGCAAATGCCCAGAAGAGGTCAGACCTGATTTTATTCATTGAAAAATTAAGTAATGTTTCTTCCTTCTAATCATTGGAAGGCAAGACGTTTTAAAAAATAGTGTCAGGGACTGATAAATTGTGGTGTTACTAGCAGTGTAGTTTTTGAGTCAGAAGGAATCTTGAGGGTCACAGTGACATTATTATTTTTATTAATGTTCCTTTTCTATAGATAGTAATATATACATGTATTACATATGTATGAATCACATTTATGGTTTTTCAAGACTCTTATCTCACATTTTCAAAATAATCCAGTATGTAGGTAGAGAAGTCACTACACAAAGTTTTTAAGAGTCACATCTGAGAGCACCAGGTTTTCAGTGGCAGAACCCCTACAGGTTTATTATTGAATGCTGGTTGTAAAAATTTTACAGGGAGATATTTGTATCAAGTCTCTGGTTAAGATGTCAGGGTAGGTAAACACTGTGATCTCCTCCTCCCATGACCATGTTAAATTTACAACTAAAATATGGAACGATTAACCTGGAGAACCACCTGAAGGCTAGCTGACCATAACTTTTAGAACTAAGGATATAAAGGAAAGGCCACATGAGGCTGGTAGGAAAGATAGAGACGGGAAAGGGGCTGGCCCTGCATCTGTGTGCAGTGGGTGAACATGAAGAGGGATATCTCGTCTGCAGAGGTCCGCCCTGGAGGAGTCAGGGGCACCAACCCCATACCTCAACACTTCAGCCCATGGTTTCAGTGCCAGGAAGAGGAATCTCCACAAAATCTGGCTGTAAAAATCAGGATTCTGGCCATCTAGGTGAGATGGAAAGATACTAGAAATACAGGCATTCCTTAAAGGACCTGAACACAGAATCACTGGCTCACTCACAATCACTTCCCCTGAGATCCAGCAGAGGGAGAGCAGCTCAGGAAGTGCCAGAGACATACAGGGAAAGACTAAGTTGTGTGACCATGGGGAGGGCTGGAAAGACAGCCACCATTGTTTTTTTGCAGAGTCCTCTTCTGTGCAGCCACCAGGTGGACACCATCTTGCCTTTGTTGAGCCCCCTTCCCACTTAGCCAAATCTAAATCTGCATTAGGCAGGTGTGATCCATTCCCTCCAGCCTGGGAATGCTCTGAGACCTCCTCCCACCCAAATCACAAATTGTCCCTGGCAATTTCCATACTGGACAACCAGCTTTACCCTACACTCTCAGGGGGTGCTCCTTCGACAGCAGTCAATGGACCACAGCACATGCACTGTGGGAGGTTCTTTTTGTGGCAAGCAACCAATCCCAGCCTGAGCTGCAGCATCTCTTGAATAAATTTCAGGGTCTGTGAGCTGAGGTGGGCAATGGCTGGCCTTGGTATGATCTGAGACTTTTGTGAGGGACCAAAGGCTCAACAATGGCACTAAAACTGTATCTGCACTGGCCTGGTGAAATACACTCACTTTACCCCAATGACTTTCTAGGACCCCTTCCCCACCCAAATAGCTTACCACACAAAGGCCCTTGCAACTCCTGAGCTATACAGGCAGCCAGCAGGCAGCCTCAGTAGTTGGAGTGCTCTAGGCTTTTTGCTAAGTTGCTGGCCTGGGTGTACAGTGTGGCATCTCCCACTTGCCTCCAAGTCTGAAACAAGCAGCAAACAACAAAAGATCACTTTGTAGCTCTAACCAGGTAGCCCTGAGTGGTCACAAGCAGCAGCTGACCTTGGCCTGCATGGAAGCCCCTCTCAAAAAGGGCCCTAGCACTGACACCCAGAGGCTGGCATCAGACCACAATAGAGCACCACCTGATTAGCCTCACAAGTGGTATACCAAAAGTACAGTCTCAACAGGCACATGAGTCCATTGAGGTGAACCCTACTTGTGGAGTCAGCCCCTACACAGCTTCTCATACCTGGTGGACACAGCAGTCCTCACAGCCAGTCAATATGAGAGTTGAATCCCATCTACTAATGTGCCAACAGCAATCAAGGCTTAACTACAACAGAAGAGCACAGACAACCAACATAAGGGAGCACCTGGCACAGGTCAACAGGGAGGCTGGGCCACCCAGGGCACCTACTATGTAAGGGCATCCAGGCAAGACTGAGAGGAAAAGGAAAAGAGAAAAAGAAGCATGTCCCAAATGAAAGAATAGGAGAAAACTTCAGGTAAACAACTAAGTGAAAACAAGACAAGCAACCTACCAGATACAGAGTTCAACAAACACTAGTTGTGAGGATGTTCAATGAACTTAGCAGAAGAATGGCTGACTTCATTGAAAATTTCAACAGAGATAGTAATCATAAAAAGGGCTTAAAACCCATAAAAAGAACCAATCAGAAATGAAGAATGAAAACACTGAACTGAAGAATATACTAGAAAGAATCAATAGTAGATTAGTTGAAGCAGAAGATCAAATCAGTAATTTAGAAGACAAGGTAGCAGAAAACACCCAATCAGAACAGCAAATAGGAAAAAGGATTTTAAAAATGAGAAAACTTTTAAGGGACCTGTGGGACATCAAATGTAAGGGTTTGATAACCTATTTGAAGATATAACGATGAAAAACTTCCCTAACCTGGTGAAGGAAATAGACGTGCAAGTCTTCAAAGTGCGGAGAGTAGCAAACAAGATGCAACCAAACAAACTCACACCAAATTACATCACAATTAAAATGCCAAATGTTAAAGACAACGAGAGAACCCTAAAAGCAGCAAAAGAAAGACAGCTAGTTACTTACAGGGGAGCTCCCACAAACTGTCAGCTGATTTGTGAACAGAAACTTTGCAGGCCAGAAGAAGTTGGCATAAAATATTCAGTGATGAAAAGTAAGTACCTACGTTCAAGACTGCTGTACCCAGCAAGGCTATCAGTTAAAATCAAAGGGGAGATTAAGAGATTTCTGACAGAAAAAAAGTTAAAGGAATTCATCACCACCAAGCGAATATTACAACAAATGTTAAAGGGACTTTTTGTAAGAGGACAAAGGGTAAAAACAAAAAAAAAAAAAAGAAACATAAATATCAATAATAAAATGGCATTTACTATGTATCTATCAATTACTACTTTAAATATAAATGAACTAAAAGTTCCAATCAAAAGGTGGCTGAATAGATAAGGAAACAAGATCCATACATATACTGTCTACAAGAGTCCTACACAGATCAAGGGACACACACACAGACATAAAGTAGAGGGATGGAAAAACTACTTCATGCATATGAAAATGAAAATGAAAAAAAAAGTGAATGAATTGATACTTATATCATATGAAATATACTTTAAAACAAAGGCTATATAAAGAGACAAAGAAGGACATTTTATAATGATGAAATGATCAAACCATCAAGAGGACATGACCACAATAAACATTTATACACCTAACAGAGAAGCACTTAAATATATAAAGGATATATTGACTGACGTAGAGAGAAAGATCGACAGCAATACAGTCATAGTAGGGGATTTTAACATCTCATTGACACCAATGGACAGATCTTCCAGACAGAAAATCAACAAGTAAACAATGCCCTTAAACGACACACTAGAACAGATGGACTTAATTGATTTTTTTAGAGTATTTCACCTCTAATCAGAAATAGAGACATTCTTCTCAAATACACATAAAACATTTTTCAAGGCAGACCACATGTTAGGGTATAAAATAAGTCTTAGTAAGTTTAAATAGATTGAAATTAGATCAAGCATCTTCACTGACCATAATGGTGTGAAACTAGAAATTAGATACAAGAAAAAAAAATCCACAAAACATGAAGGCTAAATAATATGCTACTAAACAATAAATGGGTTAACAATGAGATCAACAGTAAAATCAAAAGACACCTTGAGACAAATGAACATGAAAATACATCTAGGTAACACAGTAAAAGCAGTCTTATGAAGGAAATTTATAGCAAAACAGTCTTACCCTAAGAAACAAGAAAAATCTCAAACAATCTAACCTTTCACCTAAAGGAACTAGAAAAAGAACGAAATAAGCTCAAAATGAGTAGAAGGAAAAAATAATAAAGATCAGAGTCAAAATTAAAGAAATAAAGTCTAAAAGAAAAACAGTACAAAAGATCAATAAGCCAAGAGCTCTATTTCTTTGAAAAGATAAGCAGAATTGATAAATTTATAACCAAATTCATCAAGGAAAAAAAGAGGACCCAAATAAATTAAATAATGAAAGAGGAGACATGACAACTGCTTCTACATATAAATACAAAGGATTCTTAAAAAATACTGTGAGCAATTACATGCCAACAAATTGGACAATCTGGAAGAAATGGGTACATTCCTAGAAATATACAATCTTCTAAGACTGAGTCAAGAAGAAACAAATATCTGAACTGACCGATTACCACTAAAGAAATCAAATCGGTAATCAAAAAACTCCCAACAAATGTCCTAGACCAAATAGCTTCACAGGTGAATTTTCCCAAATATTCAAAGAAGAATTAACACCTCATCTTTTCAAACTATTACAAAAAATTCAAAAAGAACTTTAACTCACTATATGAGGCCACTGTTACCCTGATTCCAAAATCAGACAAAGACATTACAAATAAATAAAAGTATAGGCCAATATCCATGATTAACATAGATACAAAGACTCTCAACAAAAATATTAGCAAGCTGGACCAGGAAAAATGGCATAGATGATTGAAACTTCGTTCATTCCCTCTTGTGACCACATCAAAATTGTGACAGAAACACAGAGCAAATAGCTAGCAGAGTCACCTAGGGTCTAGATAAACAGAAGCCCTGCTACTAAGGTGAAAAATAAGAAATTACCCTGCAACAGTTGGAGGTAGGAGGGGGTGAAGACACGAGGCTTCCCGGTCCTGAGCAGCTAAGTGGGAGAGAGGCTGCTGCATCGACAGCTAAGAGATACAGATGCCTCTTAAAGGAATCATGTCTGCGAATGGACTTTCATGGACACTGACCTGCGCACTCTGAGCACCAGTGCCGGGTTGGCTGCTCAGGGAGCATCTGGGACTTACAGAGGGACACTGAGTTGTTGGAGGAAGGGTCGTACGCAAGGCTTTCTCTTCGGGCAGAAGTGCTAGTGGTATTCATTGTTCCTCTGTTGATCTCTCCCCTACTCCCAGTGTGCAGACATAGCTGCCATAGCCACGACATCATCAGATTGGAGGTCAACAGGGGTCACTCTGCCCAGAGGATTCCCTGAAATTCCGCCTCCCCCAACTGGCGGCCTCACCCAAGCTACATCCAGGTGTGTCTTCAGTGAGTCCTCTGCAACTGCTGAGCAGCACCAAGACTCACACTGGTGGCAGCTGACCTCGGTTTCTAGCATAGCCTCTGAGGCAACTATAAGCACAGCATCTGTGGATTGCTTGTGAATCTTAACAGGTGGCCCTGGAGGAGCATAGGCTGGGGCTAAACTTGGCCTGCAACTGAAGCCCTCTTAGGACTGTGCTGCTGGACACCTGTTAAACAAAGCCACGCTAATAAGGCTGGGAGACTTAGGAGCTTTGATTAGTACATAGGAATAGACACAGAAAGGCAGCCAAAATGGGAAGACAAAGAAGCAAAAACCAAATGAGAGAACAGAATGGAGATCAAGGAAAAATGGAGTCAAAACTTTGGTTATAAAGATGCTCAATGAAGTTAAGGAAGATGTAGATGAACTTACTGAGAACTTTAACAAAGAGATAAAAAGCATAAAAATGGAGCTGGAAATTATAAAAGGAAACCAGTCAGAAATGAAGAACATATTATCTGAGATGAAGAGTATATTAGATGGAATAAACAGAGTGGATAAAGAAGAGGATTGAACCACTGATATAGAGAATGGAGAAGCCAAGGAAATTCAATCAGAATTGCGAGAAAAAAGAAGCTAAGACTATAACAATAATTTAACAAGCCTATGGGACACTATTAAGTGTAAAAATATCCATGTCATGGGGGTACCTGAAGGAAAACTTGACATTGAAGAGCTATTTGAAGAAATAATGATGGAAAATTTTCCTAACCTGGTGAAGGAAATAAACATACATCCCCAGGAAGCTCAGAGAGCCCCAAGAAGGAGGAACCCAAAGAGACCCACACCAAGACATATAATTAAAATACCAAAAGTTAAAGACAGAGAGTCTTAAAAGCAGCAAGAGAAAAGCAGTTACTTACCTACAAGGGAACTCCCATAAGACTGGCAGCTGATTTCTCAAAAGAAACTTTGCAAGACAGAAAGGCTTGGTACAAAATATTCAAAATGATGAAAACCCAGGATCTACAACCAAAAATTCTCTATCCAGCATAGGTATCATTTAGAGTCAAAAGACAGATAAATAACATCTCAGACAAAAATAAGCTAAAGGAATTCACCAACACCAAGCCAGTATTACAGGAATTGTTGGAGGGACTTCTTTAAGAAGAAAAACCACATATCAAAAACATGAATAATGAATGATAGTAACTACATTTCTATCAATAAGTACCCCAAATGGAAAAAAATTAAATGCTCCAACCAAAATATAGGGAAGCTGAATGGATAAGATAACAAGACTCCTACATATGCTGCCTACAAGAGACTTACTTCAGATTAAAAGGCACACAGAGACTAAAAGGAAGGGGATGAGACAAGATATTGCCTTGATGGACCTAAAGGGTATGGCACTGAATGAAATGGGTCTAATAGAGAAAGACAAATATCGCATTATTTCACGTACATGTGGAATCTGAAGAAAAAAAATAAACAATAAGGTCAAAAACAACAAACTCATAGATATAGAGAATATATTTGAGGGCTCGTAGACAGGAGGGGTTGGGGAGATGGTGAAAAAGGGTGAAGGGACTAAGAAGTACAAATGGATAGTTACAAAGTAGTCATGGAAATATAAAGTGTAGCACAAGAATAATAGTTAACAAAGTTGTAAAGAATATGGAAGGGGGAAGAGTTAGTGGGCTGACCACTTCATGAGTTATATAGATCTCTAATCACTATACTGTACAACTGAAACTAATATATTATTGCATGCAAACTATAATTTTTTTAAAAACTCATTGAATAGTACAATGTAAATATGAGCAACTAACTATTATACTTCAATAAAGATAAGGGGGAGAAAAAAATATTAGCCAAGTGAATTTAGCACTACATTAAATAGATCATACACCAGGATTGGTGCTGCCTTTGCATTCAGACCAGGAGATACAGGATACAAAGAACCTTAGGCCACCCCACCACCAGATCGTCTGTACTTTGCATTCTGCTTTATTCTCCAGTCTATTCCCCATCTCTTATTTTTCAGAGGCCCCAGAAAGCCACTCTCATGGGTTCAGGCCCAATTTTTAGCAACTTTCAATGGAAGACACATGGACTGTCCTTACTCTTTCTTACTTGGAACCAGAATCTCTTAATCATTTTTGAGATCTCAAAGACATCTTAAGATACATTTTAATTTTTTCCTGGTGGGAAGCTTTGTTTGAGTAAACTCGTCTGCTATTTCTAGAATCAGCATATTTCAGAGCGAGTTTATCGAGATTTGTAACCAATCTAACTAGGATTGTAATGGAATCCCTTAAACCTAGTAGATGAATTTGAGGGAGCCCTGGAGTGTTTCTTCAGATGGTCTTTTCTGTCCTTTAAAAGAGTGTTCATATTTTCTCCATATGGGTCTTATATATACTAGTTAATTAATTTATGTATGACTTTTAAATATATGCATATTTGCCATTTTGTATGGTATCTTATTTAAATTAATTTTGTGGTGTCTGTGCTAGTGTGAACAAATGTCACTAACATATATTATCATAAGAAATATATTTGTATTTAGGCTTCAAAAATTTACAGTAGAAAAAGCAGATTCATATCTCCAAGTTGTTTTAAACATCTGTAAATGTTATCTAATATCTACATCCATACACTACATACTTATGATTCCTTTTATAGGACATCTGGAAAAGGCAAAACTGTGGGGACAAAGAACAGACATATGATTCCCAGGGTGGGAAGTACAAGGGACATTTTGGGGGTTTGAGAGAACTGTTTTATATCCCTGCTGTGGTGTTGGTTACACAGCTCTATACATTTATAATATACACAGAGCTGTACACCAAAAGTAATAAATTTTAATTGATTAAAGAAAAAGATAAAAATCCCACAACTGAATAAATTTAATTAATACCGAAGTTAACATCAAAAAAGTTTTCCAATAATGGAATTATCGGTGTTCAATAAAACATAAATTAATTAAAATGAAATAAAATTAAACATTCAGTTCTGCAGTCATACTAGCCACATTTCAAGGGCTCACAGCCACAAGTGGCTAGTGTAGTAGATAGTTTCTGAGAGAGATGTGTTAAATTATTGATTTAGGTCTTCCTGAAGTTCTGTTAGTTTCTGAGAAAGTGTGATAACATTATTGATTTATTACTTCTCCTAGAAATTCTTTCCATTGTGGCTTTCCATAACTTGAGATTCTAACTTAAAGGGCATATATGTATGTGAGATGTATTTTTTCTATTAGAGGAGATGTGTGTGTCACCTTTTTAGATATAGTCAGTTCTGTTCCTTAGCGTTGTACGTGTTGCATTCCTAGTCACAGAATATGAGAGTAGGTCTCCCCACAACCTTGCCAATAGAGTGTGTGGTTACATTTTTAGGATTTTGTTACTATGATGGGTGAGAGCCTATATCTCAATGTAGTTTTAATTTGAATATCTCTTAATATAAGCTATGTTCAGCTTTTTTCATAGACTTAAGTGGCATTTTCCATTTTTTCTATGATCAGTTACATTTATTTTGTCTATTTTTCTATTGCATTGTTGATATTTTTTCCTTTTCAATATTTAAAAGTTCTTCATTGTTAAGCATAGTACAAATCTATTGTATTATCAGTTGCAAATATGTTTCTCATTTTTTTTTTACTGTGTGTGGTTTTTACCATGTAATTTGTACTTTATTTATATAAAGTCTCTGCCCTCATTGCTTTTGGATTTTTTTTCTTGGTTAGAAAATCAGACTTGTTTCCAAGGAGAAACAATTATTGTATAAGAAAACCTGGGAAGACTGTGTCCCTGAGATGATTTTTTTCTTATGCTCTCATATTTGAATGAAAAATTGGCTGGGTATGGAAGTCTACATTCAAGGTTCTTTAACTTCAATACATTGAAGTTCATTTTACTTCCTTTTTATGTCACTCCTTGTTGCCATTGAAAGGTCTGGTGTCAGTCTGGCTCCTTTTCAGTAGAAGGTGAACTGCTCTTTTTGTTTGGAACCTTTTAGGATTTTATCTTTGTCTTTGAGATGCTTAAATGTCACTATATTGTATCTAAGTGCAGTGTTTTTCCCTGTGTCTCCTCTGTGATTTTCTGTGACTTCCCCAATCCCAGACCTTCCATCCTGCTTTGATTCTGTGAAATTCATCTTTATATTTGTCTTGAGGAATTTGTTCTGCTCCTTTTTTATTCTGTGGGATTGTTATCATCTAGATAGCAACACTTCCACATTTCTCCTCTAAATCTCTTTTCATTCTTTTTAGTATTTTCTAATTCACTAGTCTTTTCTGTTTCATTCTGGGAGAGGTTCTTCATCTGCTATTTCAGGCGACTGGTTCTCTCTTCAGTTCAAACTCTCTTAGTGCTTACTCCATCTATTTTGATCTTTTTCCTACTATTCTATTTTTAATACTTAATATTTTCACTTATTTTTAAATTTTCACTTATTTTAAATTACATTTGAATTACATTTCTCATTTCCTGTTGCTAAGATAGTCCCTTATTTCCTTAAGCATACTATTCATGTTTGTTTAAAGGCTCTGTGTATTCCCGCTAACACTTCTGCTTCAGATGATGTATGTTGTCTCTCTCTCTCAACCTCTCTGGTCTATGCTGCTATCTTGCTTTTGAGTTGGCTGTACTCCTTGAATGTCTAGTTATTCAGAGAGTATCTGGAACTAAGCTGGCAGTGTTCATTGGGGTAGGACTGGTTCATGTGAGGTGCGAGCCTGGTGATGACAGAATGATAGGGGATAGATACCAAGAAGGAACTCCTGGACCTCCCAGAACCACCACTCCCCACTATTTGTTTTCTGGCACCTGCCAGGCACCTCCTAAGGTAGGATTTTCTCTTCACATACTTATGTTTAAAAGTAGCACCAAGAAGAAGCAGTTACCATAGGTTGTATTCCTCCAGCCCTGGGAACAGAAAGGGAAAGGTGTGTATGCACTTCATCGGGTTTTTTTTCTAGCAATGATATTTCATTGTGGTAGAATATTCATAATAGAATGTTGGTAATTTTTGTCATTTTAAATGTAGAATTCAGTGGCATTGAAGATATTCACAATGGTGTGTACCCATCACCACTGTCTATAACACAAATTTTACATCATCCCCACCTTAAATTCTACTCATTAATACTAACTCCCCTCTTTCCTCCTCTGCAGCCCCACTCATTTTTTTTTACTTTTTTATTAGTTTCAAGTATACAGTACATTGATTAGATATTTATGTCGTTTATAAAACAATCCCCCTAATTTCTCCTTCTCTCCTCTGCTTTTCCACCTAGCCAATATATTAATGCTAACTACATTCTCTATGTCATGCTCCCCATCCCCATTACCAGCTATCAACTACTAATTTATACTTCTTTAGCCCTTCACTCCATTCTCCCAGCCCCACAATCCCCTCCCCTCTGTCCATCACCAAATTATCCTCAATATTTGAGTCAGTTTTTTTTATCAGTTTCTTCTTTTTGTTCCTTAGATTCGCATATAAGTGAAATTATACTATCTTTCTGTGTCTGACTTTCTTTCTCTCACCTAAAATCCTCTAGATCCATCCATGTCATTGCAAATGGTAGGATATCATTTTTTTTAATGGCTGAGTAATATTCCATTGTATATATGAACCAAAATTATTTGTTCAATCATCCACTGATGGGCATTTAGGTTGCTTCCATATCTTGGCTATTATAAATTGTGCTGCCATAAATATTGCGGTGCATAAATCTTTATAAATTATTGTTTTGATTTTCTTTGGATAAATACCCAGAAGTGCAATTGCTGGGTCAAAAAGTATATCCATTTTTAATTTTTTTTAGACACCTTCAGCCTGTTTTCCATAGCAGCTATACTAATTTGCCATCCCACCAACAATATATGAGAGTTCCCTAACACTGTTCTTTCATTTATCGATGTTAGCCATCCCGACAGGTATCAAGTGATATATCGCATTGTGGTTTTAATTTGCATATCTCTGATGATTAGCAACTTTGAGCATCTTTTCATTTGTCTATTGGCCATCTGTGTTTTCTTTTTGGAGAAGTATCTGTTCAGGTCTTCTGCCCATTTTTAAATTGGATTGTTTGTTTTCCTGTTGTTGAGTTGTAAGTTCTTTATATATTTTTTCTTTGATGAGTCTTGCTAAGGGTCTGTTAATTTATTTATCCTTTCAAAGAACCAGGTCTTGGTTTCATTAATCTTTTGTATTGTTTTTCTAGGCTCTATTTCATTTATTTCCACTCTGATTTTTATTATATCCTTCCTTCTATTCACTTTGAGCTTTATTTGCTGTTTTTTTTTCTAGTTCTTTTAATTATAAGGTTAGATTGTTTATTTGAGCTTTTTCTTGTTTCTTGAGGTAGACTTGTATTGCTATGAATTTCCCTGTTAGGACTGCTTTTGCTGTGTCTTTTTGATTTTGAGTCACTGTGCTTTCATTTTCATTTGTCTCTAGGTATTTTTTTATTTGTTCCTCAATCTCATTAATAACAAATTTACTTTTCAGTACCATGTTATTTAGCCACTGTGTCTTTGTGTATTTTTCATTTTTATTTGTAGTTGATTTCTAATTTCATACCTTTGTGATCAGAGAAGACAGTTGATATAATTTCAGTCTTTTTAAATTTATAGAGACTTGTTTTGTGTCCTAACATGTCTATCCTAGAAAACATTCCATGTGTACTGGAGAAGAATGTATATTTTGCTGCTTTGGGGTAAAATGCTCTGAAAATATTTATTTTCACATCTGCTCTAGTGTGACTTTTAGGCCAATTGTTTCCTTATTGATCCTTTGCCTAGATCTGTCCATTGGTGTAAATGGGATGTTAAAGTCTCCTATTATGAGTGTATTATTTATGTCAGTCAGTAATTGTTGTATGTATGTAGATTCTCCTACGTTGGGTGTGTATATGTTTACTAAGGTTATGTCCTCTTGATTTATCTATCTCTTTATCATTATGCTTTTCTTTGTCTTTTATTATAGCTTTTGTTTTAAAGCTTGTTTTACTTGATATAAGTATCACTTCTCCAGCTTTTTTTTCATTCCCATTTATGTAAAATATCTTTTTCCGTCCTTTTACTTTCAGCTTCTGAGTGTCATTTGACCTCTCTTGTAGACAGTGTATGCATGGGTCTTGTATTATTATCCATGCAGCTATCATATGCCTTTTGATTGATGCATTTAATCAATTTACATATAAAGTGATTACTAACATAGATACATGGTTACTGCCATTTTATTATTCATACTTGTTTTTTCTATTTTCTTTTGTATCCCTTTACTTTTTACTGAAGTCCCTTTAACATTTCTTATAATTCTAGCTTGTTGGTGGTGAATTCCTTAAGCTTTCCTGTCTGGGAAGCTCTTTATTTCACCTTCCATTTTAACTGAAAGTTTTGCTGGGTAGAATATTCGTGGTTGTAGATTCTTGCTTTTCCTAGCTTTGAATATTTCTTGCCAGTCCCTTCGGGCCTTCAAAGTTTCCATTGAAAAATTAGCAGACATTCTTATGAGAGTACCCTTGTAAATAACTAGCAACCTTTCTCTACATGCTTTTAAGATTCTCTCTTTGTTTTTGACCTTTGGCATTTTAATTATGATGTGTTTTGTTATGGGTTTGTTTGAATTCTCTTATTTAGGAGTCTTTCTGCTTCCTGAATTTGTATGTCTAATTCCTTTGCCAGTTTAGGGAAGTTTTCTATCATGATTTCTTAACATGGATTCACAATCCCTTGCTCTCTCTCTTCTCCTTGTGTACTCTCAGGTACTCTTGTGAGCTGAATATTGTTATGCTTCTTGCTGTGCCAGAGGTCTCTTAAACTATCCTCATTTTTTTAATTATTTTGTTGTTGTTGTTGTTGTTGTTGTTGTTGTTGTTGTTGTTCTGATGGTGTATTCTGCTACTTTGTTTTCCAGTTCACCAGTTCGATCTTCTGCTTTGTCCAATCTACTGTTGAATCCTTCTAGTATATTCTTCACATGCATTCTTCATTTCTGTCTAGTGCTTTTTTATGGTTTCTGTGTCCTTTTTTATGCTTTCTTTCTCTCTGTTGAGGTACTTATTGTGTTTATTCATTCTCCCCTAAGTTCATTGAGCATCCTTATAACCATTGTTTTGAACTCTGTCTCTGGTTGGTTGCTTGCCTCCATTTCATTTAGCTTATTTTCTGTAGTTCTCTCCTGTTGTTTCATTTGTGGAATGTTTCTTCGTTTTCTAATTTTATTAGCCTCTCTGTGTTTGTTTCTATGTGTCAGGAATATTTGTTTCATCTCTCAACCTTGGCTGGATGGCCTAATGTGGAAGGTGTCCTGTGTAGCCCACTAGAGCACTCTCCCTGATCCCTTACACGGGGGGCTCTGGACCTGATTTTTGTGTGTTATATGTGATCTTTTGTTGTTGCCAGCCCTTTATTGTTGTTAGTACATCAGTGGGTGGGATTAACACTCGGGCTGACTAATTGTGGGAACTGGCTGCACCTAGAGGGTAAGAGTTGTTGTGTAGGGGCTGACCCCGCTGAGTGGGATTTGTCCTAGCAGCTTGTGTACTTTTTGCAACCACCCTTTGTGTGTACCACTAATGGGGCTAGTCAGGAGTTGTTCTGTTGTGGTCAGTTGCCAGCCTCCAGAGGTGCTGGTTTTATGGCCCCTTGGAAGGGGCTCCCCATAGGCCAAGGTCAGCTGCTGCTTTTGATTATTCAGGGCTACCTGGTGGGAACTACGCAATCTGCAGATTGTTGTTGCCTATGCTGCATCTATAGGTAAGTGGAAAAGACAATGCTGTAAGCAGCGGTCTGGTTATCCCCGTCTCTGACCTGGGGAAGCTTAGCAGAGGGGTCAGTGCTCCTCCAGGTCTGACACTACTTGCCAGTTGCCTGTAAGTCTTTGAAACTGGAATAGCCTTGGATGATATGCATGTTGGGTAGTGCAGGGACCCTAGGAGTCTCCTGGGTCTATTGAGTAAATTTCTCCCTGCCACTGCAGTGTCAGCACTGTCTCTGTGGCTCCCTATACAAGTTTCCAATTGTAGCAAAGTCAGCTGCTGCCCACCTTAGGCCTGATTGCCCCACCCAAGGGCAAGGGCAAGGGCAAGCTGCTTATCAACATGCAGCAGGTGCTTTGTGTATTGGAAGAGATAGGAGCTCAGGGAGTCAAGGGCCATCAGGCCAGTATAGCAATACAGACCCCTGCAATCCCCTCAAGAGATATTGCAGCTCATACAAGCAACAGTGGCCTGTCCACAATTGTTTTCTCAGAAATGCGTTCGTTGCTCTAGCCACAGTCTGTTGCCTGAGCAGAATGCACAACCCCAGAGCAAAGCAGGGCAGGGAAGGCTGCCTGTCAATGGCCTGCAGGTACTCTATGGCTTGGTTGAAGCAGGATATCTGAAAGACAAGGGCCATCCAGCCAATACAGCCTCAGTTTTGCTGCAACTTCAGCGCCTGGGTGTTACTGCTGTAGTCACAGATCACAGTCAGACCAGTAGCCATGTGGGAAAGTTCCACAGACCCCTGCACTCCCCGGACACAATATTGCAACTCTTGCAAGTAGCAGAAGTCTGCCTACAACTAATTTCCATGCAGTGCCCACCCTGTGCTAGCCAAAGTTTGTTGCCTTTGTGGATTGGGAGACCTAGCGGGGAGAGGCAGGGCAGTGGTGGTTCACTGTCAATGGGCCACCTGGGGCAATTTGTGGGTAGGGTGGGGCATGGTCTCAGGGAGAGAAGGAGCTCAGATCAGTACAGCCTCAGTCTTGCTGTAATTTCTGTAACCATTTGCACATTCCCACAGAAGTCTCAGATCACAGCAAGACCAGCTGCTGTCTGGGACTGGCCCACAGATTCCTGAGATCTGCCCAAGTTCACGTTGGCAGCAGTGATCTTCCTGAAATTATTTCGAAAATGCACACTTACCAGCTGGCCTCCAGCTGGCCACCAGCTGGCCGCCAGCTGGTAAACTTGGCCCTGAATCACCACAGGGCATGTCAGCTATCCATCAACGAAAGCCTTGGGCAATCTACAGATTGGGTGGGGTGGGCTGATCTCCTCAGGCCATCGCTTCCTATGGCTCTGTGTAGTGGGGTCTGCATAATCAGGCTGTCTGGAGAGGTCTGTAGATTGCTGGGTAGGGGGGCCAGACTAAGGCACAATAGTGACTGTCATTCCTGCCCTAATTCTGGTGCCAGGTAATGCAGACTTTCTCAGTATAAATCCCATAGAAGCCTCCGACCCACCATTCAGTATCCTGGGTGAGTATACGCAGGTCAGAAAGCCTATGCATGGGACCTTTAAAGGGGTGTCTAGGGTTGGTTTCTTTGTGTATTTATCTATTTATATTTTGAAATATAGAAATTTATTAATTTATTTATTCTTTTAATTGAAGAAATTATTTAAATGATTTTCCCCCCATCTACCTCCCCATTTTCCCATCCACTCTACCCTCTGGTAACCACTAGTCCATTGTCCATGTCCATGAGTCTCTGCTTGTCCTGCTCATTTGTTGCTTTTAGGTTTATAGCCCACATATAAGTGATATCATGTGACTTTCAACTTTTTCTGCCTGGCATATTTCGCTTAACAAGACTATTTTCAACTTTGTCTGTCTGGCTTATTTCGCTTAGCAAGATTATCTCAAGATTCACCCATGTTGTTGCAAATGGCAGTATTTCATCTCTTATTACGGCTGAGTAATATTCCATGGTATATATGTACCACAGCTTCATTAGCCAATCATCTATCATAGGACACTTCTGTTGCTTCCATGTCCTGGCCATGCTGCTATGAACAATGGTGTGCAAATATCCTTTTGGATATGGGTTTTCAAGTCTTCCAGGTAAATACCCAGTAGAGGGGTTGCTGGATCATATGGTAGATCATTTTTTAGTCTTTTGAGGAATCTACGTACTGTTTTCCATAGTGGCTGTACCAATTTTCAGTCCCACCAGCAGTGTATGAGGGTTCCTTTTCCTCTGCATCCTCTCCAGCATTTGTTATTACTTGTCCTGTTGATTATAGTTATTCTAACAGGTGTGAGATGGTTTAGCATTGTGGTTTTGATTTGCATTTCCCTAATAGCTAGCACTGTTGAGCATCTTTTCATATATTTGTTAGCCATTTGTATGTCCTCTAGGGAGAAGTGTCTTTCCAGGTCCTCTGCCCATTTTTTTATTGGATTGTTTGTTTTTTATTGTTATTGAGTCATATGAGTTCTTCATAGATTTTGGATATTAGGCCCTTATCAAAGGTGTTGCTTGCAAATATATTTTTCCATTTAGATGGTTATCTCTTTACTTTGTTGACCATTACTTTTGCTGAGCAGAAGCTTTTTAGTTTGATGTAGTCACATTCACTTATTTAAGGTTTTACTTCCTCTGCCTTTGAGGTCAAATTTATAAAATTTTCTTTAAGTCCAAGGTCCTTGAGTTTCATTCCCCTGTTTTCTTCTATGCATTTTATTGATTCCAGTCTTATATTCTGGTCCTTATTCCATTTTGAGTTAATTTTGATGTGTGGTGATAGACAACAGTCTAGTTTCATTCTTTTGCAGGTAGCCTTCCAGTTTTCCTAACACCATTAAGAGGCTCTCCTTTCTCCACTGTGTTTTGGGCTTTTTTGTCAAAATTATTTGCCCATATAAATATGGGTTTACTTTTGGACTCTTGATTCCATTCCACTGGTCTGTGTGTCTGTTTTGCTGCCAATACCATGCCATTTTGCTTACTGTAGCTTTGTAGTATATATTAAAGTTGGACAGAGTGATACCTCCAGCCTCCTTCTTTTTTCTTAGGATGGCTTTGACAATTTGGGGTCTTTTGTGCTTCCATATAAATCTGATGATCTTTTGCTTCATTTCTTTAAAAAATGCCAATGGTATTTTGATGGGGATTACATTAAATCTGTATAATGCTTTAGGTAATGAAGTCATTTTAACTATGTTGATTCTTCCATCCAAGAATACGGAATATCTTTTCATTTTTTTGTATCTTCTTTGATTTCTTTTAATAAGATTTTATAGTTTTCATTGTATAGGTCCTTCACTTGTTTAATTAGATTTATTACTAGGTATTTTATTTTTTTGTCGCAACTGCAAGAGGAATTATTATTTCCAATTTTTTTCTGACATTTCACTCAGAGTATAGGAACACTATGCTGGATTTTTGAACGTTGATTTTGTATCCAGAAACTTTACTGTATTTGCTCATTGTTTCTAGTAGTGTTCTTGTGGAATCTTTATGGTTTTCTATATAGCGAATTATGTCTTCCACAAATAGTGACAGTGGACTTTTTTGTTTCCTATTTGGGTACCTTTTATATCTTTCTCTTTCCTGACTATACTCACAAGGACCTCCAATGTTATATTGAATAAGAGTGGCGATAGTGGACAGCCTTGCCTTGTTTCTGATCTTAGAAGGAAGGTTTTTAGTTTTTTATCATTAAGTATAACGTTGGCTGAGGGTTTGTCATATATAGCCTATATTATGTTAAGATATTTTCATTCTATACCGATTTTGTTAAGTGTTTTGGTCATAAATGAGTTCTGTATCTTGTCGAAGGCTTTTTCTGCAAAGCCTTGATATGATCATATGATGCTTATTTTTTAATTTGTTTATGTGGTGTATCACATTAATCAATTTGTGTATGTTAAACCATCCCTGTGCCTCTGGAATGAAGCCAACTTGATCATGGCATATAATCTTTTTAATATGTTGCTGTATTCACTAGTATCTAATTTAGGAATTTTGCATCTGTGTCCATGAGAGATATTGGTCTGTAATGTGTGTGTGTGTATGTGTGTGTGTGTGTGTGTGTGTGTGTGTGTGTGTGTGTGTGTGTGTTATCTTTACCAGGTTTTGGTATCAGGGTGATATTGGCCTCATAAAATGAGTTGGGAAGTTTAGTCATAATTTTAAATTCAGCCCTAATTCTAAGCCCCACATAGCATGAACCCTAATCCCAACACTAAGTCAAACCTAATCCTAGCCATAACACTAGCCCTAGACTTCAATTCATATTAAACTTTAACCACCCAGTACCTATAATCCTAGCCCTAATCCTAACCCTAACTCAAAATCTAAATCTAACACTAACCTTATTGCTAACCTTAACCATAATGTAAACCCAAAACCTAAACTTCAGTCTAACTCTGACCTTAACCATCATCCTAACCATATCTTAAACTCAACCCTAACCTTTAGGCTAACACTGTCCTAACCCAATTCTATAGCCTACTCTTAGTGTAACCCTTACACTAATCCTAGACTTTCCCTTACCCCAATCCTAATACCCCTCCAAATTTAAACCTAGAGTGCCTTCAAAGCTCACCCTAAAGCTAACTTTAACCATAATTCGAATTATTAACTGAATCTTAATTTTATGCTAACCCTAACTATAAACCTGCCTCTAAGCTGAACTGAGCCCTCACCCTAACCTTAAACCTAACCATAAA
This sequence comes from Macroglossus sobrinus, assembly GCA_004027375.1. Lineage (NCBI taxonomy): Eukaryota > Metazoa > Chordata > Mammalia > Chiroptera > Pteropodidae > Macroglossus > Macroglossus sobrinus. The sequence continues at coordinate 187,718 of PVKZ01002000.1, forward strand.
CCTAGCCCTGATTCTAACCCAAATTCTCATGAAAAAACAAACTCTAACTTCAAAACTCTCATTAACCCAAATCCTAATTTTAACTATAATCATAAATTCGTTCCAACTTTAACCTACCCCAAAACCAAATTCTAGCCTTAACTCAAAAACTAACCCTAACCTGAAACCTTACCCTATTTTACACACTAACTCATATTTTAATTTTACAATAACCCTGATCTCTAAGCTTACTTCAACCTTAACCTTAACACCAAGCTTTACCCTGACTCACACCCTAATTCTAAACTAACAGTAGCTCTAGTCCTTCCCTAATCCTAATATTAAGTTATAATAAATCTTAAACTCAAAACTACTTCTGTAGTTAATTCTTAATTTAACTCTAACACTAAAACCTAACACTAACATTAACCCTAAATCTAACCCTTAATGTAGCTTTTACCTTAACCTTAAAGAATCCCTATCCTGACAGGTAACTCTAACCCTGAAATCAACCCTAAACCTGATTATAGACTTGACTCGAGTCCTACACTGACCTTAACAATACCTTATCCCAAACTTAAAATCTGATCCAACCCTAATCTAAAACCTAAACCTAAACCTACCACTTTCCTTTCCCCTAACCCCAAAATTAGAAACCCAAATCCTAACTTCAAAGCTAACTTGAGTCAAACTCTAAAGCTAAACTATCTCACATCCTAACATTAACTCAAATCCTAACCGAACCTAAAGTTTAATCTCAAAGCTAACTTGAAGCTTTACCTTAATTTTAACCCTAAATGTAAACTCAGCCCTAACAGTAACCCTACTCCAAATTCTAACTCTATACCCAACACTAATTCTAACTCAAAACTGAACCCTAACCCTAACACTAAACCTATCCTTAAGGCATGCCCTACTCTAATCCTAACCTGAACCCTGACCCTAAATTCAACAAAAACCTTGATCCAACCCTAATCATCAACTAAAGCCTAACCATAAACCGAACCATAATCATAGCGCTTACCCTAATGATAAACCTAATCAAAAGTTAATGCAAAACTCAGAGCTAACCCTAAATCTAATCCAAACCTTATCCCAATCTCATTTACCTACATCTTAACTTAAATTAAACCATAAAACTCACCATAAATGTACCCCTTACCCTCATCCTAACTTAACCCTAAATATAATCCAAACCCAAACCCAACTCCAGAAAGTGTAGAAAGCGGTTAGTGAAAACTGTCTAACTAAAGGCAAAGTAAACGTAATCCTAATGCCAAACCTCACCTTCAACCTAGCCCTTATCAGATTCTAATTTAAATTCAAACCTTAAAATCAATGCTAACTATAACACCAATCCTATTTAAACCTAATCATAAAGTCAATTGAAAAATAGTCCTTAACCCTAATTCTAACCATAAACCTAACATTAACCCTACCTCTAACTCAGGTCTAGCCCTTTACCCCTAAACCTAACAAAAATCTTTATTGAACACAAACCCAAAAACTAACCTCAGAGCTGACCCTAATCCTATCTCTATTCATAAAATCGACACGAACACTAACCTTAACTATATACTTCAAACTAAACGTAACCATAGCCCTTACTCTAACTCAAAATTAAATGCTAACCCTAAGAGAAAAACAAAACCTAAACCTAGACTTAACCCTTAATCAAATCCAAACATTAACCCAAATATGAAACTGAAACCTAAACCTAGGTTTATAAATTCTAACCCTAAACCTAAGCCTCAAGGAAACACAAAACTTAATCTGAAATCTAATTTTAACCCTAACCCTAAACATAACCATAATTATTAAATCAACACTACACTGACACTTAAATGAA